>JAANSM010004717.1:0-10961 GCA_036850725.1 Orchesella villosa
GACAGTATGTTGGAAAAAATGCATGACAATTTTCAACAAAGGAGAAGAATACATGTATGTCTACTGATGAGTAGTGCATTATGCATTACAGTGGCTTGTCGCATTGTAGATTGTAGACACAAAAGGAAAGGAACTGAAGGATGCAATAACATTATTGTTGAAGCTAGTTTAGTCTTGCCAAGGAAGTCAAACGAATAACAATAACTCCATTTCTGATGGAATTGGAAAGGATAATGGGGTCGTTATATTGAGAACTTATGACTTATGTATACCAGATAGCTAGCAGTAAAAAGTGAATGAAGATGATGTCACATGTAGTGAAGGGAATGTGAAAAAATTGATACTACAAAAATTGACTAAGCACTACTTGCTACTACACTACACTACCTATCAACTATTTCTATCACCAACACGCACACACGCTTATTTGGCGCATGATTATTTAGTTAAGATTTTATTTGTAAGCGTGTGTACTTTATATTTCCTCATTAGTTTGTATTATTATGTTAATGTACTCCGAAAAATATGGTCTCCTTTATGTAGTACAGCAATAAAGCAGGTACTTCGTATTACCGAGTGTACCGACATGTAAGAAAAATATTTGTGCAGTTTTAGTACTGCTTTTCAATTGGCGATTGAACCTATTGTTATTAAGCCGAGCCGTTAGCTTTGCTGGGAATTATTGTTGACTGTGAATTCTTGACCTACGGTGGTCTGAAGTCTATAATTTTCTAGCAACTAACGGATAATTAAAGATATGTTTCATTTCATTGGAAGACTTTCTCATAGTCTCATTCGCTCGAGGCGATGTGCACGAAGAAGGAATTGAAGACATCATATCATTGCAGAGACTAGCAATATCACTGGTGACTGGGTACTTGATAATGTATGTTCAGTCAGGCCAGACAAGTTGACTTTATTTTATTGATTAGGGTATATATTATTGGCTTCTAGGAAGGAAGTTTATTGACAGGTAATTAATTAAAAGGGACAACTGTCAATGATGACAGTGACAAGCAAATAACCACCAAATCGCATAGTAGCTCTCTGTGTTTGGTTTGGGCAAAAAATCAATCGAATGCAGAAAATGTACCTGGCTTTTTTCGACGGTACTTCGAAGTAAGGGCCTCTGGTCGCTGACTTTGAGATCTGATGTTTTGTACATTACACACAAATACAACAATTTCTTTGTTGTGTAGGTGTATATATCATGGTGTTGTTTAGTATTGTTACCTTTGAATTTTAAGTACCAATTCTTGGAATGTCACTCTAAGCAAGTGAAGCGAAGGTACATGTACAATCATAGAGTGTACATAGTAATTAATCACGGTATATCGACTAAGAATGCAAACAGTTTATTGTACTTAATAGCAAAAATATTAAGGTTGGTCTTGGTCAATACTCATTCATACTTTTTACTGCACCTGCAACAAATAAGTCATCAGCAATTTGATAAAATGTAAATTAACCTTTTAAAAATGACCACATCACAGTACATCATCTTAAAAATGCTTCCTAGAACTTTTATGATTAATCGGAAAATTTTGGAAGTAAAAAATGTGGGAAGATGACAGGTGTCTAAGGATATACAAATAAACAATTGAATCGGGAGTCGGAAAGGAACCGCCTTCCTTATGATCTACTTGAACTCATCGACATTCGACAAGACTTCTTAAGTTCTAACTAGTCTAGTTGGCTAGCTCATTTGGTATTAATAATTAGAGCTAAATAAGTAAAGTAAAAGTTGACCGTACAACCCACAGACCTAAAAACATACATATTTTTACGTCAATGGTACAACCGTACAACTAGCTACTGCATTGTATTTTGAACTCAAGATTTTGACAAAATAACTGTCGGAATTTGTCACTTGGCAATCCGTCAGGCATCCCAATTATCCAGCCTTTACAGAACAAGTAAAAAATTTAAAATTACTTTATTTTATTTTACAAGGAAAATCGATTTCGCATAACTTTTTGCGTCTTACTTATCTATGATGCTTTAACTTTAACCATTATTCATAGTCATGAATCGAGTTGTGATGACATTGATGACAATCATAGCAAAAGTGAATCTATGAGTAATAGCAGTAGCACAATACGTATCAAATTTAAAGTGCAGAGCGAATTGGATCTATGCATAATGCAGACGATGCGATGCATACGATCCTACAACTTACAAGTCATCTCATATCGCATCACCAATCTTTCAAATGATTGGATGTACGAGTGCACCGTATAATTCAGAAGTGTGGCGAATTCAGAATATACGTGTACAAAATGTGATTCATATAGAAAGACCAATTGCATAAACTTTCAACTTGCAGTTGATAGTATCGTACATTCTTACAAAAGTTCTATTCAATTCAAATATAAACATGAATGAAAGTTGAAAGTATACCTGAATTTTATCCATGAATATAACTTGAACTTGCAAAAAATACACCTTTTTTTGTACTTGCAGACAGTATTATATATGACTGCATAGCATAGTATTCAGTATGTTTTTACGAAGTACAATCAACGGACTGATTTTTTGTCTCTGCTACAGCTACAACAGACAATAAAACAATCGTGTTTGAAACACACCTCCACCCAATCCACCCACTAAAAATGCTACAGAAACAGATCATCAAGATCATGTCACGATTTTCTGGTTCTGCTCTGTCATCTATGATGCCACTGTCGATTCATTTCTAAAATCATGTTAAAAAATCCTAAAATGCAATCACAAAATGTAATATGTTGTATGGAGTGGTTTACTTGCTAAAGCAACTTTTTATGTTTTTTGTGACTTGTGGAAAACGATGGCGAACGCATGTGGACTATTGTGGACCCGTGTAGTTCCGTGTAACTCTTTGAAATCATGATTTATCGTCATCGTGTATTCTATCACATTTTACTACTTGAGGTTTTATCACATGTATAACAAAAGTAACAATGTTTATGCATTATTATGTTTCATCACTTGTCAGTTGTTTCCCGTCCAAATATTTTTTTTACATGTTTTACTACAATTTACTATGTACCTTTACCTAATGCTGTTAAAAATTAGCAGGTTTTTGCAAACCTTTCGACAAAAACCACGTAAATAGAGCAACAAATAACAAAGCAAGTGAGAGCTATATACACATTTAAGTAAATCACACTGGATATTTTATTACTTGTTATACCAGATTTGTTGGAAGTTGTGAGTCATCCTAAAATCTACTACGGTGTGTTGGTTTTAATCATGAGAACACTAGAGTATTACGTAAAAAATATTTTACAAGTCTAAAATTACTGAATAGGCAGCTAATTGTATTATCATATGCTTTCATCCAGTTGGTTAGCGAGTTCACATCAGAATTAATAATGCTCTTCAGCATGTACGCCTCTATCTTTTGCATAATCATTCTCATTCTTAATGAACAAAGGCTTTGCGTACGTGCATGTCAAATATTCAGTTCTATTTTGAAGTTGAATGGTTTATGTATTCTATGTAAACTACATGATGAGTAAGAGTAGCAAAAAAATATGAACCTTTATCCTCATTCTGGTGTAAAGTGCATTTTACAAGATTTTACCATCAATTATCAACCATTTGGGATGGGATTTCCAGCATCTTCCGGTGTACAAATGGAGTTAGAAGTCATATTGAACAGAGGTTTTTTATCAGTGCACAATCAGACTTTTTTTTTATGAAAGCAGATGTATATTTTTATTCTTGCCTTTGAAATGCTAGTGACTATGATTTACTATAGTGCTGAAATCATACTTTGTGTAGTTTCTGAGATTTGACACTGTATGTTCGCCTCATCACGGTTTTTTCCCAGTTTTAAAAATGAACATTAAGGACATGATCTTGCAATATCTTTCATGGCATAGAGTGCGAAAACTAAAAGAGAAAATTCCTATGATAGGTTAGGTTTTTGGCAAGACCAAGTTTCTTTAAGAAGGCTTCAGTAGGAATGCACGTTCAATACACGCACGTATTCCCGATTGCTAAAGGCGATTCTTCTCTCGGCTTTTTTTGTTGATGCGTTGAATTCAAAGCGCTCTCAGCATTTACGACAACTTGTTACAATTTGATGGAAAATCTCAGCCTAAATCATGAAGCTAAAACTGACATTACAATATTGCGTACATATACCATAAATCGAAAGAACGAGAGCGGAATACCAACACACCTTTTGACTATCCTATAGCTTTTAATTTTATCTCGATAAACTGGAATTTTACTGGTCTAGGTACACAGTAAAAAATATCCGCCAATAGTCTTAGATTAGCTCTTTGTGAATTATAAACCATGTAAGTGCATAACACTGCGCAAAAACATTTATACCTATATATAATATACCTGCAAGGGGTGTGGTGTTTGGTGTCAGCATAGTAAAATAGTAATTAAATTCGCCCTAGCATATCATCCACTTGTGAAATGGGAAAGTTTAAGATGTAGTAGGTACATTCCTCATCCTGCTGATTAAAGAATATGTAATCAAAATATGAAAGGTTGCTTCTTAAGCATCAATCAAATCCTTCTCTTTGTCCGAATCGGTAAAGTTTCTTTTTGAAAGGTGGAGCATCAAGCAAAACTTAGTTTTGCATTATAAATGAACCTGTACTGAATATAATTATACATAATACGTTCACAGTACACCAATATAAAATCAACAGTGCATGTGTTATGGGATTGGATTTATTCACCACAAACTTTGTGCATTAAACATTCCAACCAACCGCAACCTTAACCTAGGCTATGTCAGTTCTTCGTAAAACGATTACAGCATCATGTTCCACATACCTGTTCCTCCGGATTCTGGATTGGATTATTGTTATTGCACTTTACAATCAAATAATACTTCTTAAGTTGTAAGTATCATGTTGTACATCATGTAGATTGAACTACTGTTCACATACATGTACCTCAATACTAAGCTTACTACTTATATGAAAAGGAAGATCTTATGTTATGCTTGTATTTTAATTTACCAGGACGCTCACATAAAATAAAAATTCAAGGAGTTGCTATTATTCCAGACAGTTTTTGCTTCTTTTTTTATACAATTCGCTGAGATTAAATAAGACCTACTTGTAGCATATAGCTCTGACACTGACAGTACAACAATCAGTAGTAAAGGTCATAAAGGTTAAAAAAATTAATGTTTAGACTATTTTATTCATAAGTATGACAGCATGACAGCAGCAGGCCAACATCCAATGTAGTAACAAATGATGTTGAAGTTGGACATTTGTAACAAACGAACTATAAAGGAATGCGTAAAATGGATTGAAATGCGAGGCTACAAACGACTCATGTCTTAAATATGAATTTAACCACCAAGCCGATCGCCTATGTCCTACAAAATGTACTAGTGTTCGCATTGATTACTAGTCATATTTGTGGATTGTGTATAAAATGTAATTTCAAGACATTCAGACACCTTTATAATGCTTTGAGTCGCCTGCATCTGGACAGATACCTTTAGAGCATAGTATTTCATAAGATTGTTCCTAATGGAGTTAGGCCTCGCTGGCTTTGCCTCTGTCGCATGTCGGTATTGTCGGTACAAAGATCATCTCGAGAAAAAATTATAATAATCATTTCAGTTAATAATGCAACATCATTCGTGAGTCGAAAACAGACATTGCAATTATTCCTTTTCTGATTTTCTTTCCGCCTGTGATGAAATTCGAATTCATGCGTTGAAAAATGCAGTGGGGCTTCAATTTCCATGCAGAAATACTAATGTATATATAAACTTAGCGTATGAAAACTCATGATGTTTGTATACTTGTGTATTTAATTTTTTATTGCTCAATACGGGGCGAAATTAGTACTTGGTAGTTTACATAGACACGCAGTTAAACATACTTTCTCTACTCTATACAAACATATACCTTCTCTACACTCTCTTATGCATTCTACTCTTTTAGGTATTCACGAGCTCCTCGATTCAAACGAATGGGACGTAAATTCCCAAAGCTTGACTTTAATCTTTGGCACGACATCATATCAGTAATGGACTTGCTTACGTACACGATCTGCATTAAAAAGTTTTAAATCTGTCTACTCTTTACAAGCATATGAATCTCTCTTTTCGACGAAGCTAGTATTAAAAGGGTTATTTTTACAGAGACTAAATTCATAATCGGTTCTCTCTGTTCCAATTTATAATGCTGCCTAATGTTTTAGTTTTGCGTGACAGGAGTCCCCATATATACGGTACATATCAAAAAGGGAAGTTAGTGTCACTGTCAGTCTTAATAATTTTTTAAGTAGCCTATGTTTAACGTACCTAAAAAGAACTGAAAAAATACTTGTTCATTCTCAGCAATTATTTTTTTTATCCTAGTTGCATATTTATGCAATGGTCACAACTGTGACTTGTGAACAATTTAGATTGTGTTCTTTTGAATCAAGAACAAGTCTCATTGCTCCAAGAAGAATCTCGGCTTTCGAGGTTTTTCTGCAAAGCTTTGCAATCATGATATTACAATTTACAATATAACGATGATGCACGTTTCAACTCTGAAAATTTCTGCATCGATGAGTACAACATTAACTTGTGATGGGAATGTGGTGATATAGCACAATACAAATAGATGTTTATGTTAGTTGAAGTCACATGAAACTTACTCGGATGAGACTTTAGTCAGTGACTTCATTATGGCACATCGTAAATTGGTAATGCTCGTGAGTTCACCGAGTTCATTTCATGAAAACTTTATCAAGTAATTGCATTGTAATAAGTTTTCCCGAAATTTAACCTTCAGCAAAGCAAGGTTTACAGTATAAATTACGAATGTGTACGTGTATATCCGAAATTCTGAACCAATCATAATATGATAAGGCGAATAGCGAAATGACGCATTTTCTCTTATAACAAGAACTGCCATAAACCATTCAAAGTTTTTCATGGAGTCTTTGTAAACACTTACGAATATCGCATGATTGACGAGAAAGTCAATGTTAGAGATACAAATGACAGAATCGTAATGGATTTTCTGGCGATAAGCTATGAACCGTGAATCTTACAAAAGTGATACATAGCTGCAATAAAGCAATTTGCTAGCATTAGACATGCAATAAAATTCTTGTTATACCTGGAAGCGCTGATGTTTTAATTGCTTATAAAACTAACTAGGTACATGACTTCATAGCAATTTTACCAGATCAAACACCTTCCTTGATGCGCCGTAAGCTAGTATGACTCTAAACACAAAATATTTAACAGGTTAATTTCACAAGAAATTGTGCTCTCATTTTTTGACACTGCTCACTACAGTTACCTTATAAGAAACATATTTTATTGAAAACATGACCCTTATTATCAAACAGGTACTTTATTTAAATATCATCCAGACTTTTTCCCCGAAAAGCTTTTTTGAGCAAATCACAAAGCACTAAAGAATTCCACACATCAAAACCTCACAAATATCCGTGAAATTAAACATCCCATGTCACATACGATTTCGCAAAATCCCAGGTGCAAAATCAATAACAATGCTATGCGGCTTCGTGAGATTTCGTAAACAAGAAAATCCCTACATCGCAAACAATACATTTCCCCTCTCCGAAGGTCTGTTACTGGCGTCATATCCCTAAATCCATTTATCCAAACAACCTCAGGTGCACTGCACTGTAAATAGTGCAACTGCATGGTAGTTAATTGGATTAAAAATACATATCGATCGCTCATGAGAGATGAGATGATGACGATATCCCACGTAGTATAATATAAAAGCTCCTTCATGTTAGCATGAATTGACGACATTGTTTCACTTTTCTTTTACCTTAAATGAATGCACAGCGATAGCACGTACCAAATAAAACATATCCACGCAATAATCCCATTCTATATGAGAGCATTACTCATCGTTATCCTTCTTGAAATTTACATACAAATGAGTATATCTATGCAATATTTATGCATGCGAATACGATGATGTTGTGGAAATGATATTCAAGCAATGCCTTCTTCATATAAATATAACATCATGTAACGGAGGAACTTGTACTTGCGAGTTGAGTTGCATATAAAGACCAGCATTTGGTTGTAATGCTGCAATAGTTTTTGGCCATAGCATTATATTGCATGTATATATTCTACAAATAAAGTGGAGAATCCTGTGCGGTACAAAAAACAGCTCACACAAGCTTCAGCAGCTCATTACATACATGAAGCTCCCTTTGTACACTTCTACAGTTTTGAAGACGCTACGAGCTGTGATTGCGACAGGAACAACAGCAAATTTTGCATATTGTGAATATAAGGATACCTATTGTTGAGACTATACAATTAAAAAAGTCATTAGGTGTGCGTGCATAAGGTGGTAGCTAATGAAAGGGTGTCGACAAATAAAATTAAGAAGATTTTTTGTATTTATGTAAAATAGCGTGAGCTTAAACTAGCTGCTGGTCAGTTAGTGGAAAATCCTTTGAAAATTCAGTTCTTCTTTCCACTCACCAAAAGTTTTTATATCTCAAATTTAAAATCTCATTTTATTCCGACTGAAGCAACTTTGCAGCTTAATACATCAAATGTCAAAAGGAAATATATAGTCTGAATAGCTATTTAAACGGAAGTTTTAGTAAAATAAAAAGTTTCAAATCGACTATTTACCGTTCAAAGTGTTTGGTCTACAAGTTAGCAATTTACACAACTGTTTGTGAGAAATTAACAAATAAAATCAAAAATGGAAAAGTTACACACAACCTCATTTGTTTTAACGTTGCGGAAGCTGATTGTCATGTCCTTGTTCGTGATGTACATGATAAGTTTGCCATCCACAGAAGCATTAAAAATTGGTTCCAGGTCTGCGCATGTCGAGGGTATATCGAGTAACACTTATCAAAACTTGAACTCTGATACGAGCACCAACACGGAGGCCAAAAATCAGGCATCTTCTATAGTAGAAAGGGGAAATGAAAACGAACAACCAAATCCGGAAGAAAACATTGAGAATCCATCAGAGCAAAAATTTTATACTGTGACCGTTTATCCTTGGAATAACCACTTAGGTATGCGGTTTTTTAATACATTTATCAGAAACACGTAAAAAGGCATTCCCATTCCCACATTCATAGCACATTCACAAGATAAATTTACCATTTTCCTATTGATTTTTGTGGTTATAGGTCGACCAGCAGTAATGAATTGGACTGAAACGGAACGAAAGGAAAATAGTTGTAAAGACGTCCCTACACGCTGGCAGGGGAAGGTACACATGAATAAATTATAAAATAAAATTATTAAGTAAATTTTAAAAATTCGCGAAATGGATAATAAATACTTTACTCTATTTTTATCTGATAGGTGAGATCCATCGATACCCACAATAATTGCGTGATTCTCTACAATAGGTGATTAAAATTGATTAATTAATTAAAAAATAATAATTACAAATTACACACATATGGATACAAAACCATTAAATAATTAGAATTAATTACTTTAGAAAATTAATTAATTATTTTTCTAATTAATAGATCAAATTGTCAAGGAATTTTCCGAACTGTTAAGAAAGGGAGCCCAAGTCACAATCGATTGAGTGACATCTGCTTCCAAAGGAAACCTATGTCAGCAAGGCCGTGCAGTCAAGACGAGAAGAACTCATAAATACCATCTAAAATTATAAATATTAAGTGTGCGTTCCCAAAAAGTACAATGCATTTAGCAGACAAAAATTACAATTAGTATAGCGGCTTAAAATAGCGGAAACGATGGATCCTAATCAAATGTATAGACTGGTTTAATGTTTAGAGAGAGAGAGAAAGTTTGCATATATCTTAAACATGTTCCTTGTTGTCAAATAATGTACTTTATATGCAACTTACCATTGTTATTTTACCCTTGAATTACACTTTTACAACAAAGTTTGTTACTCTCATTGTTTGTTACCATTTTTAGATTGTATAATTTTCTTTTAAATAATTACATAATATATATATAACGTATAATATTAATTAATCTGTAGCGAACACTCCTTTATGGATATATTTTATATCTTTTTGTTCGTTTGGCTTTGGCTTTAAATAGAGAATCCAATGTTTTACATTAATTTTGAAAGCGTATATTATAAATAATATCTCAGAATCTAAACAGATTGAAATGCAGCAGTATTATCCATTATATTAAGGAACAAGAAATGGAGTGTGTTTAATTTTTTAGGCGAAACCATTTTGTATATAAATTACAATGAACCACAGACAGATAACCCAGAAGAACTCTCTATAATTATAAACGTGTCAATGTAAATAGTTTACTACAGAAATCACGGTTATTAGTTGTAATACAAAAGTATTGTTTTTCATGTTCCACTTCCTTTATATTTCCATAATGTATAAAAACAATATAAAAAAATAAATACACGAGTTATAAAATAGTACATCATTGCTGGTCAATAGTTGATAGTTGTTGCTACAAAACAAACACAAAATTATCAAGAATCATGTATTATCTACGTTTGAGTTGCTTCGAATTAAATTATAATATATTCTGAAAATTATGTTTATTTCAATTTCACTACTTCTTAAATTCCCACGAAAGTCACAATATTTTTAATTTCATATAAAACTTTAGAATTGTTAAATATTATAGAAATTTTAGATTTACTGAAACACATTTGTTATTTTGCCTATATATATATTTAGAAAAATGGATGTGGATTCATCGTTGGAATATTTACGTCCTGTAAAACGTCCCAATGCTCTTGGATAAGACCATCGCAATTAATTTGGAAAATGTCAGCAGCAGCATACTTCTTTCCTCCAAGTTCCCACGAAGAATGCGTCCAAACCATGTCACCATCAGCAATCACCCGTTTAAAGTCAATTTTTTGATTCGGGGCCTGTGCCAATGGTCCCTTTAGAAGCTTGACAAAATTATCCCGACCAGGTCCTGAAGAAAAAGGGTTGTGGTTGATGTAATCAAGAGCTAACATATTTGCAACTTCAACCTTTTTGTCTCCTAAAGCTTC
>JAANSM010004718.1:0-10959 GCA_036850725.1 Orchesella villosa
AAAAAAAAGTCAGTCAGTCAGGGTAGTAGTATTATTGACTCTTGAAATGTGCAATAAAACAATTTATGAATGGAAGCGGCTACTATTTACTACACACTATATAGCTTAGTTACTAGTCAGCAAATCCAGCAAGTTGTTTCTGTGTTCTCTTTCTCTCTCTCTCAAAATGTTTGGAAGGGTCAGGCAAGTCCATTCAAACAAAAATGATTGTGTAATCTTACTGCTATTTTCCTACCCACTAAAAATTTCCGAGTTGCATTTCAACTTTTAGTAGAAGTAATGCATGCTATTTCACATTGATGATGGTAACAAAAGAGTGAGAGAAAAAGAATTTTCAGGTGTAACAAGAAAACAATGAAAAACATAAAAGTTATTTCAGTTTCTCCCTCAATTTTCACAGTAAATTCCCCAATAATTATTAGATACCCAAGTGGTTGCATGTGCATAAATTATTGTAGTGAAACAGGGTAAAAATCTATCTACAAGATAAAATATAAAACGTGTTCTATATAGAATTTGACTTGGATAAACTAGCTACTACTTTAGAATTTACCATAAAAAGAAAAATGGCATTAAATTGATGTTCAAACTAAGCTTTTGTTAGCTCTTTCCAAAGAAGCCGTCGGATGAGAGAGTGAAATAGATGTCAGAAGCCCGTATAAATTAAATGCTGCTTAGCTTCTGACCAAAGCAACGAACAAATGGTGAATGGTGCATGTATGGTAAACAACCGGTCCTTTAATTGAAGTAAATTGCCTCCCATACATTTTACTGTGATGCTTCTTACATCTTCTGTGCTGATAGTGTTCAGTGAAAGGAAACCCAGAGTCACTACTATATACTTATTACTGACTATACCACCACACCATTATCATCCCTTATCTGGTTTATCATTTTTGAGTGGAAACCATTCCCATACAGAGTGCTTGCTTAACAATCTGCATAATCTCTTGATAGATAAAATGGGCATCGTTAATTGAAGCAAAAGTGAAAAAGAAGTCACAGGAAGCATCAAAAACATGGATTTATATAAAAGCAAGAAATCTCCATAAGAAACACCATGCAATTCCACTACGCTACTACAAGGAAACAAGCTGTCTGTATGGAACTGAGTTGAGGCTGAGAGATGGATCAACGTGATGTAATTCACTTTTAACAAGGTCCATCTACGGTTTTAATCTCCTCTTTTACTAAAGGCAACCAATTCTAGTCAATTTTAACTTGGTTAGTTAGCCCAATTAAGGGAATTCAAAAAGGTCATTCTTATTGGGATCATATATAGTGTACATATAAGGCAACCTCTCTGATATTTATATAGATTTTAAAGCATGTAAAATTACTTATTATATGGTCGTTTTTCGTCAACAAAGCCGCCTCTTAGTATTAAGCCAAATAGGTTACAATAGATGACAACTCTCTGCTTTTACTTTTACAATAATTCCGTATTAGGAAAAGTGGACATTAATAAGCAGAAAGGGAATCAAGTTTGTAAGTTGTGTGTGTGTAACCAACAAAAACACAATTTAGCATAAACGTAGAGCAAGTTGTGTGAGTAGCAAAGAGAGTTTTGATACGGACAAAAATTCACTTAGCTTTCATTAAAAGTTAGGCTAAAAGCTAACTAATGTTCAAAAACTGGTATGTGCACACACACACACACACTTTGTGCATGGAAAAATTGTTTTAGTTTCACTTAGCTTGCTTGGTTGCAGAGGAGTTTAATCAAAATCTGGAACTCTTTTTCCATGCATGGTTGTTCTGCTGATGATGACTGGCCTGAGAATATTTGACTCTTGTAACTCAAATGTGCACGTACATATTATAGTTGCTCACTACGTGAGTGATGTGTTTGTGCGATGTGAGTTTTCCAAGATAAGGATGATTGATAAACTCCAAGAAAAAAAATGAGCTAACATGCCTTCGACTTAAGTATAATGCTTTTGAATGGGCTATATATATATGTTGTATGTAATAATTCACTTGAATTTATTTCAATGCTCGTTCTGAATGTGTATAATGATTACACGGCCATAGTTGACGGTTACAAAACACCTACTACCTACCGCCAGTTTAAATTGCATTAGATTGCAACACAGTATTATATTCATTGGAAGTACGTGCTTGGCTCACGAACTCCCAGCCTCTCGACTTTTTTCGCAAATAAATTTTGTATTCTTATTCGCTTTTTTCTCTAATTGAATCAATCTTCTTGAGAGTGGAATAATATCGCCAACAAAGCATGAAAATCAAGTTTTTTTAAAAATGTAGAATGTAAAATAAAAAAGTGGTAGAAATATGTAGCGTAAAATGTTTGTTGGACTCAAATAAATACTTACAAACCTACAAGCAACTAGATAATTATAAGCAAGCTAAACTATGTTGGTTTGTTTAGCTTGAGCTAAAATGTTTTTGTAGAATTTAAAAATGTACATTTATGTATCATTGTGATTATTTCAGAACCAGACGTAGACTTGATGACACACTCTTGGTATTCAACATCACCTTGGACTTGGACTCTGGTCGAAAGAAAAAAGTATAGAGTGTTCTGTGTTCTAAAATAACAATACTCGCTAACTATCAAAGCGTAGAAAAGCCGGTTAAGTAACTTATCCTCAAAAAATTGAATCGGAAAATGGAAGTTTGTTTATCAAAATGCATCATCGTCACGTAGTTAGATCTCGATCAATATAGCGAATTCTGGCAAACCGTACGCGTACTAAATCTGAGCAATGAAAATTATTTGAAATTTACTGTATTATTGTGATAGACGATAATGACGATATTAAATAAAGTGGACATCGTAGTCCAACACGCTTTCAATTTTCAAATGTAGACTAAAACAAGAACAAAAGGCCAAAATTGGAGCCCAAGAAACTGCACTTTGGCAATAAAGTTTACATAAATGCTTGTATCTGAGTATCGGGATTTTTCAGCTCTTTACACACAACAGGCGAAGTAACTACCACCCATGTGTGTAATATAAAAAGGGTTCAATGAATGCGGTTTTCTTTTCAATGTGTACAACACGCCACCTTTTTGGATACCATATCATTTCTTCTAAGATCTATCATTCCTGTGGCTAATGGGTTTTGAAGAATCGAAGCAGCCATTCTGTATGTATTGTATGGGTCTAAACTTTCTACTTATATATAGTCCTGTGTCAGTGTGCGACCAATGCCAATAAAACAAAATGTATCTCATAACCTATTCGAAATTTCATCGCCTTCCTTCTTGAAACGTACTCAGCGTTGTATACCAATTTATGAACTCAAAAATTAAACATAATTAATTTGAAATATAAGATTCCTTCATACACGTTTTTTTACTTTAAAAGCTTCCCTAGATGAGCTAACAAGTTATGTAACAGAAAACTCAAGGACGGCTCAAACAATCCACTACCATTTACTCCAACCTTAGTGCAGCAAGCACCACCGTTAACTTTTAATGTACGCATTATTTCTTAACAAAAAGACATCAGAGATTCCCAGAGCAGCAAATTTCTAGAAAACCAGCTTGCAGCATGTTCTATATATACTAGAGTTGATAGGAGGACTCATTTCATAGAGAAACTCATTACCCAAATGAGTTTATCCAGAGAGTCGAAATTTCATCCCAGAACACGGGTTTTGTCAACCCTTTCTCTTCCAGAAGGAGTCATAATGTAGGAAAAATTTTCTAATTTTCTCTAATTTCCCCTTTAAATAATTAAATGTAATATACATGCAAGCCATACATCTGCTTCCTCTCCATTCGCAGTCCAGAGCCAACAGTTTCTAAATCTAATTAGTGCGCTACATGGAAGGAAATTTTAGAAGTTTCACAGTTTTTTTGTTCATACCCGAGAGAACACCCTGCTAAAATGTAGGAGAAGCCATTATGAATCGCTCTCTGGAAAAAACACGTCGCTTACTTTAATTTAGTTAAAAAGAATGTTGGTCTGCTCTGCTCTCTGGCATAACTGCACACTCTATGGAAATGTTATATAATATAAGAGATATGAACACTATATATAAAAAGCACAATATGTCCTTTCATCTGCAGTTTCCTTTTGGAACGTTCTTGCAAAATTTATACACACAAGCCTCCGAGTATGCCTAGTTGTACAGGCGTCATTTTGATACCACTGTCGAATCTCAAGTAATTTGTAGAATACAATGGAAATGTCAACCAACGACATGTGTGCAAATAAAATTTAGACTTATTTGGGGACAAGGCTTCAACTTTCTCCGTTGTAGTTGGAAATTTGCAGTCGTCAGCAAATCAACATGATGTTTAGTATACGAACTAGCCCCACATCCTATACAGAGAGCAAGTCTGAATGAAGACGGTAATTTGAGCAGAGAGACGACGAAGCGTGATCAGAAATATGTACTTTAGATTTTTTGCCGTTTTATCTTGGTTTTGGCCAAAAACTCTTTTACAACAACTGTACAGTTTCAAAACTCATTTTCTACCAAGTATGTATAACAACAGAGTTGTATGGAACTGTGTATAAGCTCGTGCTCATATCAGACATCCCCCATCCTTCCATCCAATTCCCACATTTCTTATCCTACCCACGAATTCATGGTTTCATCTCATTTTCTTTTTCACAAAATGAGAATTTGTAGTTTCACCAAAATTCAAGAAAAAACTCATTTCATCATCTGTCTTGTCATGTCAAGCCATGTCATGT
Organism: Orchesella villosa; assembly: GCA_036850725.1. Taxonomy (NCBI): domain Eukaryota; kingdom Metazoa; phylum Arthropoda; class Collembola; order Entomobryomorpha; family Orchesellidae; genus Orchesella; species Orchesella villosa. The sequence goes on from JAANSM010004718.1 coordinate 4,676, forward strand.
CTGAAAATCCTCTTTCATCTCTGCAAGGAAACAGGGAACGATTCAGCAGGCTTTTTCATCACCATCAACATGCGATGCCAAAGGGATTTCAGAGGGCTCAGTGTTTTCAAAGAAAAAATATATAAAACTCGCTATCTCCCACACCAGTCAGTCAAGCCACATCACACTCAAACTATTTACCCAACCCGAGATAAAGCTTCGTCGTAGAGTTATGAAAAGTGTAAGCCCATAAGCCCCTCTCTCTCTCTCCCGTGTCCCAAGACTAAAATACTACTTTCTTCGAGAACATGTTATGCTTGTTACGTAAGACGAAATACGAGATGATAGAGTTTGATCCCAACTTCCTTCCTTAATCTTGTAAGGGTATATGTATTTCATTTCATTTCATCCATACTTCTTCTCCTCTCTCTCTCTCTCGCTTAAAGCCTCACACAACTTTTCATGCGTATACGTTCATCATACTATATTCTACACATGTTTCTAACCAAGTTGGGGAGAATGAGAGTGAAGTTTTTTCTTCTTCCTAAATTGAGATTATTTTTTCGACAGAAACTTGTCTATATAAACTATTCTCCTTTCTTTCTCAAAGTTGGCTGCTTCGTTTAGAAAGAAAGAATCATTTAGGTTTGAATGTTGACAATCTGCACATGTACTCTGTCCCTGGGAACTTCACTTTCAAAGAAAAAGCACATTATGACAAAATAGAATACCTATAAAAAGACATGAAGTCAACATCCACCCTGTAATATATTATGCTGCAACATAATATGCGCTGGTGAAGGAACCAACACCATATTAACTACAGAATTGTGTATTATCCACGTCAAAAACCTTCTTTTTGCTTCAATTCTTTTGGTCAAAAATAAATAAACTTCGTCACATTTCTTCCAATTGAATGCCACGAAAAAAAAGAAGTCAAACCATTCCAACTTTTTTCATTAAACTTGCAAGCTTATATATATAGTAGTACAAAATACGGTCTAACCTCATCATAATATAGAAAAAAGAGTGTGGAAAAGAAATACTGAAAAATTGGGTGCCTGAGCATAATTCCCTGCCCTTTTTTTATCCCACTGCTGGGTTTAGTCAAGCACGAAAACTATCTAATAATATGTAACTTTCCCCTTTTTAGAAGTACACAAGTTTTGTGCTGCTGTTGCATAACATGATTGGCTACTTGCCGACTCTGGAGAACATCAGTGTCTGGCTCTGGCTGGAGGAGATGATGAGATGAAAAGCAAAAGGGAAGCAAAAACTTTTTTTAAATATGAAATGATGCATACATTCATATCACATCGCAAAAAATGAGAGAGAGAGAACCTCTCTCTTGAGAATTTACCACTGTTGAATTTTAAGCTTGGCAAGCATTCCTTTAGTCTGCTTCTGTTGGCTGTTGTTCCAATCCAACTTTGTGCTGCTGACTGATTCATATGAAAAAGTAGACATTGAGGATGAACAAAAATCTCATCATCCATCTATCTCTAGATTCTTTTCCTCAATTTTTTTCTATTTGCTCTTCGCTCTCACTCTCTCTCTCTCTTTTCGTTGACTGAATCTAATCAGTTTTTTGGTCCATGTCTGATAAAAAGGGCAGAGAAGGATCATCATCAGATGTAGCGTACTGTATGTATAAATGGGTGTAGTGAAGAAAAAAACAAGGGAAAACTTTTTTGGAGGTTACATATGATCATATCATCATCATCAGTCAGACAAGTTACGAACTTGAGTCACTCAGTAGCAGAGCAACAAACCGTGTTGGCGATGAAATGAGATGAATTCAAGCATGTTCCTTTTGCTTACTACTTAGAATACTACGCACTTATATTCACTACTTTTTGCTTGTTCAACCCAATCTGTCGAGCGACCATCATGGATGCATGCATTTTCCGTGTACTTTACTTCACGACTTTACGATAAGTTCTCTCTCTCCTCTCATCTTCATTCTTCCGTGGGTATGCTTTTCCCAAAATTTCTACTTGCCATTTTCTCATTCTCCCATACACCAGCATTATACAATCATGCATTATTCAAAAGCTTGAAGCCAGCAGCTGTAGTTGTACTACAAAAACGTTCTCCAGAAATACGTACATATATATAATCTGGATAGAGGATAGAGCCAAAACACTATTGTGGAAATTGGTATTTTATCAATATACACACACACAACAATATTATTATGATACACATCTATAGGTTCCAGGAGGGAAACTCCAGCTCGAGGCTTTCTCATGATGCAGAATATTTTTTTTTAACCAGCATTATACAATCATGCATTATTCAAAAGCTTGAAGCCAGCAGCTGTAGTTGTACTACAAAAACGTTCTCCAGAAATACGTACATATATATAATCTGGATGGAGGATAGAGCCAAAACACTATTGTGGAAATTGGTATTTTATCAATATACACACACACACAACAGTATTATTATGATACGATACACATCTATAGGTTCCAGGAGGGAAACTCCAGCTCGAGGCTTTCTCATGATGCAGAATATTTTTTTTTTGGAATAATGTAATAGAAGGTGGATGGATGCATCAACATCAACTCAACTTTTGTGTTTCGACATCATCAACATCAACAGCAGTAGCAGCTCCTTCATTGGAATGTGCATCATGATGCAGAATATTTTTTTTTGGAATAATGTAATAGAAGGTGGATGGATGCATCAACATCAACTCAACTTTTGTGTTTCGACATCATCAACATCAACAGCAGTAGCAGCTCCCTCATTGGAATGTGCAACAACAAAAAGTGGCAACAACATAATATTCATATATTCATGTGTTCAAAGCAAAGACTCATGTCATGTATAATATAAAATACAGAATAAAGTTGGCGAAGGAAAAATGAACTACTTAACTTTAGTTTTGGCTTAAGTCGAAAATTCCATTTTGCCATGTGTGTGTGTATCAAAATGAAATTTCAACCCCGAAAATCCAAGGCAAGCAAAACAAAGTACTTCATTCAATCTAACCACTGAAATAGAAATGAACCACCACGCAATCAACCAAAGCTATGTACCAAGTTACTGCTGCTTCTACTGCATTGTACGAAAAGTTAATTTAGTTAGAACTCTATGTGAAATGGAGGAACATGCAAACACACACCAACCAACCAACCAAACCAACATAATTCATTTCTGTTAGAGTATATCTACTTAACTTGGCCTGAGACTTGACTTGACTTTTCCTCGTGTCAATACAATTTTCCTTGTTGAAAATATTACAAGCCAAGAATATCTTGATAAGCATAAATATACATATTTTTACTCTTCCAGTTTTCCTAATGCAATTCACGCTAGTATCAAAATGCAGCGGTGGTGTGTGTGTGTGGTGTGGTACAAAAGCATATCATGATTCTCTGCACTTAACTCAACTCCAGAGAATTTTTTTCCTTACTCGTTCTTTGAGATAGTAGCTTGGTTACTTTGTCCAATTTTCATGACTAAAAAAGTTGGTACTGAACTGACGTTGGATTTGGATGNAGAATTTTTTTCCTTACTCGTTCTTTGAGATAGTAGCTTGGTTACTTTGTCCAATTTTCATGACTAAAAAAGTTGGTACTGAACTGACGTTGGATTTGGATGCTCAGTCATCACATCACCACCACCATCAGAGAAAAATGTATAAAAAAAGATTCAGAGAATGATAAGTCGTTTGCCATTTACTCTAGAAATGTTTTTTCATGTATAAAAAAAGCATATACTACAAATAATATTTGGCCACGACACCAAAACCAGTGTAAAATTCATCATCGTATGCTTATGCTACAGACAGTTTCATTTGGAGTCATCTTTCATTAATTTCATTTAAAGGAAACTATGAAAAAGCGAGAGAGAAAGCAGATGGAGGTGAGTACTGAGGGAGTGAGTTGTATGATTCAACGCAGAGCAAGCAGAGTTCATATTGTATTGTTGCGGCATATTAAGTAGAAAAGCAAACCGAGAAAAGGCAGAGCAGCAACATGCAGACCTCTTCTCTCCTATTCCAAGTCCAGATTTACCATCACATCACATCCATTTGCTTGCTACACCCAAAAATTTCATCTACTTGAAAGCCCTCATGCTAAAATGAAATTTTCCGTGTGTGCATATTACATGGAGAGAGGCAAGGCAAGATGTTTGATAACCAAATGATGAGATTCATTTTGAATTCCATTATGGCTGGATCGTGCGGACGTGTGAGGGACGTGTAACAGCAGTAGTGGAACGTGTATTTTATAAAATATGTAATATTAGGAGGAGCATTCAGCTTTTCAGCAGAAGTATTTAAAAGCTTTTACTTTCTGTATTTTCATTATTCTTGCAGCTTTCCAGCAAAAAATGAATGAGAACGCGTAATGTAGGGAGACGAGACGGAATGACTGACTGTGACTACTCTCCTCTCGTATCTGGTATCTATGTTGATGCTATTTCCCAGATATCAGATCAAAAAGGGTGTAATCAGAAGTGCCAGTAAAGTAAATTACCATCGCTTCATTCGCCTCCCACGGTTGTTGAATGACACTGGGCGAGGGATGTGACATGACTATTTATGTGTACATTTTCTTAGCTCGTCTTGGAATATTATATATACCTTGAAATTATGCATTTTTCGTTCGCATTTAGTTTCCCTTCTTACTTTATGTATTAAAAGTTTTTGAGCTTATGAACATCTCGAAGAAATGTTAAAACAAATATGATAAATGTACTTAATTGTCGTAGGATGTACTTTTGCAACGTTGTGTTTTGTTTCTCATTGCTTGTACCTTTAGTTATGTAATATAAGGGATTCTAAATCAGCAACTCGAAGTCCATTAACTCTATACATGTTCCTGATGAACAGAGAAGGGACAACAGGAGGTCTTGTTCATCAATAATTAATTAAATAGAATAGGAACAGTTGTATTATATAGGTGTTCATAAATTCATAGACTTGTTTCTGACAAAGAAGTATGCGTATACATAAGTGATATGTAAGAATGTATTTTGCTTGTGTTTTACGAAACGAAAATAATATCGCTATAAACAACCTTGTAAACAAACTGCTAAATTGCAACACGCAACAAACATAGCCATGGGAGGGATTTGAATTGCAAACTTCAAATTCATGAAATGTACTGGAAATATGCATGCTCCTATACTCCTATTTTTATCGCTCCACTGAGCAACTGAAACATTAACTCATACATAGTGTACGAGTAGGCTCAAATGTAAAATTAAAGATTAGCAACTTGCTTTTTAACGTGACGAGACTTATCATCAGATTGCAAAAAAAAATTCTTTCATTCCATTTCATTTTTGTAGTAATCTGAGAGAAATATCAGATTGTAACCTGCTGGGTGAGACAGAGTAAAATAAAAGCATGGAGGCATAATATATATCTCTGACGAAACGTGAATGGAGAGGGAAGTGATCTTGGCAGCAGTAACTGCTACCAAAACAACCATTCACCATGCATGCGAAAATAGTGCATGCGTGAGTAAAATCTCACGCCTTACATAGCCTTTGTGCTATGGATATAATGGAATGTGATAAGTTTAACTAGCAGTTGATTTTATATGCACAGTCATAATAACAGGTACATTTGTATATATGAATGCTCGTAACCTAATACTCTAATAAATGTATTGCCACACACGGAGTCCGACATTGAACAGCTTCTGTTCTATCTGGATTGGCTACAATGAGTACGTAAAGCTAAGTATAATAATAAGCTCCATTCAGATGTAAGTCGGCAGTAGACAGAAATGCATATATTTTATCTTATATTGCAAGTAGTTTTTTTTAACTAACTGATCAACATCGTAGATTTGCAATTCTACCAGCCTTGCTCACCTTCACAATTTTTGACAGGATATCAATCATGCTGTAACTGGATGAGAAACTTAATTGAATCGGGATAGAGTTAGCTCGTGCGTGGAACACGGCTATAAAAAACTTTACATTTCCAGAAGGTAATACAGAGAATGCAATATATAATTCATTATCAACACTGCTCACGATTAATAGCTAAGATTCGCGTTTTTAGATGCACTTTATAACCAGTCAATTCAGGCCCGTACTGTAAGCATTTCTATTTTAAAATCTGTAGACTGACAGAGCCAAAGAAGATGAGGCTTATTGCTTCACACTTTTTTTAATCGATTGATGACATATGACAGATGTAAATGTATGTCAGAGATCTGTAAGTAATCCGTTCTACTTAAACTTCAGCCCTCTCAACAAATCATGTTTAAAGAACAAACTGAATCTGTAGCTTGAAGAGACGAGTATTTGTGAGTAACCAGTATACTACTCCA
>JAANSM010004719.1:0-10957 GCA_036850725.1 Orchesella villosa
AAAAGTACAAAACTAGAACTAGTGTAAAATCAGGGTTTAACCTAAGTTTGAACAGAAAATGAACATCAGAGACCATAGATTCGTGTTTCACTCTTGGGCCGTTATCAAATTATGGTTTTTGCAGTTGCAAATAGTCGTAATGAGTTCAACACACTGGTCAATCTGTTGATTTATTGTCACCTTTTTGTCTTCCCATTCAGTTCTTAGGTTTTCGAGCATAGATTGCCAGTTCACAATGTTCCTGCTTAAAATCAGAATGAGTTGGGTATTAATTATATTATATAATATTACTACAACATTAAGTGCGTATTTTAGAGCTGAAATTACGATATAGTACTTACTCGGTTTCATCCTCAAATTTCTTTACTAAGTCTCTCCTGTCTTCTATTATCATCCTGGCTAAGTCAACTCGTTTTGGTTGAACCATTTCCTTTCCACGTGTCATCAATATTCCGATGTCACTTGCTTGTTCAAGTCTTAGTCCAAAATTCACTAAATCCTCCTTCATTATTTGGAATTTCTTGTTTATTTCATTGTAAATCTGCACGTGCTCGTGGAACAAGGAGGGTCCAAATAATAACTCGCTTACAGGAAATAGTACTTTGTCCCTTGCTTTTGCCTCGACTTCAGAATACTTCATAACAAAAGAAAGAAGTTGATAATTAGGTTGGTTGTTTTGAGCACAAGTTATCAGAATACACTTCAACGACATTATATACAATTAAACAATTTCCTTGAAAATTGCTAATTAATTACGTGGACGAGTTTATTTAAATTGATTATCATGATTGTCTTACTTCATACAGGAGCTGTATAATTAAACTTATGTTTGATAGCCTGCTTTCTCTGCATATTTGCTCACACCTCTGAATTACTTCCAGAGCCGAAGCTATCGCGTCCTGTCTCTGCATGTATGACCTCATGGCATATCGGTCAATGCCTTCGGAGCCCATCTTTCAATGACTGTTATATTTACGTGAAAATGAATAGAATGATGGGTGATAATGACTGAATTTCAAAATTTAATTTTCACTAGTGAACCAGATGTAGCTGTGTTTGAAATCATATAAATTATATTTGATTTTGACTTTTCTTTGAAAAAAATTTTAAAAGTAAATATAATTCCTCTGAACACATACGGAAACTGTGGCAGTATTGGTATGAAATATGTTGTGATCGTAGTTACCAATTCAGCTGCCCCTACCTTGAAATTGTTATATACCAGGCACACAAACTGAAGTAAAGTGGAAAGCGGATAAGTCATTGCTTATTATAACATTGCTATGAACTCTACTACTGCTATGAACTTTCTAAGCCGACATTATTCATTTAATATGCATTCGAATTTGCATTTTTATTGGACGCATTCTATTCAGTCTATGAGGAACCCGTGATGTGGTTTTGGAAGGGCATGCATTCCATATGTCTGTAAAGCATCTTTGTCTCAAATCTTAAACATGTAAAAAAAATCTTTTTCCAATCTGAAAAACATGGCAATAGTTGTTAGGTTGTATGTGTACATCAAGCCTGATTTTTTTTCAGCAGTAAAGTTAGGAATGTCTGAGAAATGAGCATTTCATTTCTAAGCTAGAAAATATACAGGCTCGTCGTCTTCATATGAATACATCAAGAGTGCACAGTGCAAGTACCTACGCATTCTAACTTAAAAATTTAAGCAAGCATTGCAGTCCCTTGTCTTGCAACCGACGCTAGTTGGCTGTTCATGCTCTTTCAAGAGCGCTGGAAGATATGCTCGCTCGGTTGAGTCCCCTTCATTTCCATTGTGAACTTCGGATATGCAGAGGAAAAGGAAAGACAATGCAATGGTTCACAATCAGCCTTACGATGCTGTAAGTACACAAACGATGATTTGGGACAGAATTTTTTGTGCCACACAATACAATCATAAGTATGCAAAGTTAAGTTCAAGAGAATTGTATGAAACCATCACAAATCATGATAAAACGAGGAGACAATGATTTATTAGAAATACACAATTTTAAACAGTAGATTGTAATTTAACAGAAGGAACAAAAAGAAATTACTAGCCATACAAATTGTGAGGCTTTCAAAATTTTAGAAGTATTGCAGTCTTTATGCAGTTATGGGTTTTAAGAAGCTGCTTCAAAAGCGATTCTAGCCATTGCTTCCTGAAGACGATTAATATCATGCTTGATATCTTTTAAAAGGTTGTCCACTTGCGGCTTGGAATCCAAAATTTCTATGCTGCTCGTAAATGGATTATACCTCACAGCGAAAGGTCTGTCAATTGTTTTTGCATATTGCCTGTAAAATCAAATAACAATACAGATGGTGATTTGCACATTCTCTGTCTTTCAAACCTATGCAAAAAGCTGTATTTATCATATGCTTACATCAGCTTTTCTTTAGCATCCTGAAAACTCTCCGCAACGTAGTAAACAGGTTGATATTCCGTTATGGGGTATTCTTGGATTCCGGTCTTTTCAGGATCAAAACTCCTCACTTCCGGTTTATCCGTAAGGCAATATTCCAATTCCCCATAGGAACTCAACAATCCAGCCCCGAAAGCTTTTATTTCACCATTTTGACGGCATAGCCCATATTCCACTGTGAACCAGTAGCACTGTAACGCAGAAAAAAGTGTCATTAGATGAGCATGAGATTTAGGAACAAAATGTCCACCTAAAATAAAGTGCGCTTCAATACTTACTGTTGCCAACTTTTGAACGTCCTCATCTGGAGCACCTAAAGATGCAAGACCAATTTCTTGGGAAAAGTTTGCAAAATCAGGATCCGCTAAAAGTGGGACGTGTCCAAGCAGCTCGTGACATACATCTCTGAATTATGTAAGTTGTTTTCAGTATTAAGCCAGGGGTAATCAAATAATCATATTAAAAAATAGAAATCATGCATGAGTATCTTTATCTGCATACGGTTCTGGTGTATAGTATGGTACACTATGGTGTCGAATATATTGGGTAGAATGGAACACACGAAAAGCCAACCCAGCTAAGAAATCTCTGGAAGAGAGTAATCCTGCTACAGGCCGAAGTGTGAATCCTGTACAATCTATTCATAAGAGTTATAAATAACATTAATTAAAAAACATTTCATCGACCCATTCTTTATCATAATTCCAAATGTCAATATGTGTCTTTGCTTGCAGTCTAGCCTTCGAAAGATATCGATTATCTTACAAAAATAATGTATTTTTAATACAATAGATGATATATACTTTCAAGTTAAATACTATGCGTATTTTACCTTTGAGAAAGTCTGAAACATCTTGAAGCTGAGGAATGTTATCTTCCCGATAGCCACAGTTCTCAACAAGCAAAGGGAAAATGTGGTTATGTTCTCTACAAGCATGGGAAGGATACAACTTGGTAAGTTGTCTAAAAACCTTGCCCCAAGTTTCTGTCTCTAGTGCCGTGTAGTCAACTTTTGGAATAGGCTTTCCACTGTAAATGATAACATACAGGAATCTTTCTTAATCGTATCCTAAATATGTTATTAATGAACAACTTGCTGCTGTGTGCATTATTAGATTAGACGCTACATCAAATTTATGAAAGCTGGTATCAAGTTGACGTTGACATTTATAACTTTATCTGACTTACTGCTTGTAAAAGTAAGCTATGTCAGCAAGCTGCTTCCTTCGGCCTGTGTAAACTGGATCTGTGAAACCAGGATGATCAGAGTCCAGCTCGGATCCATAAGACAAAATTTGATTGGCAAATTTGTCAAGATCTCGTATCTTTCTTGGAAACCAGGGTGTTACATCTGCAAAACAATATAGTTGGTATTACTTATTCGTGACTTGTTTCAATCATGGGTGATTGACATTGGTATAAAAATCTTATACATAAATTAAGAACATTTAGTTACGAACCAGAGTTGTTTTTGTAGTTTCTGGAAATGATTTTCATGTAGATGCAAATATCACGTAATGCATCCATTGCTGCATTAACATTCCCAACGTGAATGTCACATTCCACAATGAATTCATATTCACCTGGATGTCGCTTTGAAGATCTTGACTCGATCCGCAACAAGTTAACATGATTTTCCTAGAATTTTTGAAATGAAAATTGGCCTATTATTTTACTTGATAATATAATTACCTTGCAATATTGTTAGCTACACACAAACCTGGAAAATTCTGAGCGCATTAGCCAAAGCTCCAACTTCTTCCTTCAAGGAAAAGATGATGATTGTACTTTTGTGCGAGTCTTTGCCTTCTTTGATGTAGTTGCCTCCTTTCATTAATATCGGCTATTCATTTAAAAAGTGTTTCATATTTTATCGATTTTTACATAAAGATGATTTGAACACTATTCTCTATAAATGACTATAAAAAATAATTGTTACCGTATCCGGAGGTGTGCCAACTTGAGACTTCTCTTCATTCGTATGGTGTAAAGTCTCCATCCTGTTTTTTTCACACGAATGCAATTCACTTCGACTAAGAACCTGTTTTCAGGAAAGCTAAAGTCAAACTGAACTACAAGATCCTAATGCAACTTAATTTTAAAGCTATTAAAGTTGTCGTTATCATCATCGTGCATTGCTCAACATAATATGTATAAATGCATGTTGAATGTTGTACAGCATCACAGAAATAAAGTCATACCACACCATAACCACCACCACATTATGCGGTGGTGCCACTTCCAACAAAACGGATCAAACACTCCGCCTTCTTTATCTCTTCCTGACCTTCTAACCCAACTACGAAAAACTGAACTATGATCCTTAAAGCTGAAAGTTTTATGATTTAATTAGAAAATCGAATCAGGATAAGAAAACATTGTGCACACCAATTATATAACTGGTGGGGGTTGTGATTCATAATAGCTTATTAACGCATATGACGAGGTTAATGAAGTGGTAAATGATGTAATATGACCTTAAGCGCAATCAGCCGCACATGAATTGATGTTAACGTAATTTTCTTATCGAATTTTATTTTTAAATTAAAAACAATACGTTGTCTTAGCTGTGTTAGCATGCCTGTGTGTCCATCACAAAATGATTTGATTCTAAGTTAAAAGATACATGGATGGTGAATGAATGAAGACGTTGTGCTAGGAAATCGTTTTTGTTATTTTCCATATAAACAGGGTACGGTACGAGCTTCTCAACAGCTACTTAGATATGATATAACCAATACTACAAGCGCGATTAAACATAATTCATCTTGAAATGATTTTAAAATGTTGAGCTTTTCTTTTTGACGACCAACAATTTTATTTTAATCACCTCACATCAAGTTAATCAGAACCACACATAAGTGCAATGTTGTAATAACCTAATCTAACATAAACTTTTCTCTCGCTTTGGTAGAAATATTACAATTCCTGGTTAATAACTATTTGATTTAAACTTATGTTTATAAAGTTGAATACAATCAAATTAATTCATTAAAATTAACAAGCCAAACGTGAATAAGTAAAATTAAGTAAACAAAATGAAAAAAACACGAAAGGTCCATAAAGAAATTCATTTAATATTCTTTCCTTAACTTACAAGTTTTACTCATCATCGCAGCTAGATTCCTTCGAGTCTTCAGCCAAACTACTAGCAGCAGCATCCGCTTTAGATTCTGGTGCTATGAAATTCCTAACCAAACCTGGTTCGACATTGAGCATATTATATTGCTTTGACTTTGTCTTAGAAGCTTTCAACAACTCTGAATTCAGCTTCTTTAATTGCTCCTCAGAGCAATAAGCCCCGTCAGGGACATTTAGCTCCAAATCCCAATCAATTCTGTCTGTGGGTTTCTCCAGTGTTAATTTTTTCACCTTCTCTGACGATTCCTGTACCTGATTCATCAGATCGGTGAAGCCTTTGCCTTTCATAAAACCACCCTTGTCACATTTCTTCGGGGAGCGACGATTATCACTAAACATTTTGCGACACATATTCTTAAAAATATCATCCGTTTTTCCTTGATCCTCATGAATCTATAATTTGAGGAAACCGCCGAATTTAATATCATAATACGAAATATTATCTGATATCATGTCTAATTTCTATCAGTAAAGTTAGAATGACAGAAATTTTTAACTTCACTTACCTCACGCTTAAGCTGCAAACAGTCCTCGTCGGATGGTTCTATGTTTAAAGCATCATTAATCAAACCCAAAGCGGCACTATGGTCCTTCAGCATGAGTTTAGCCTTGGCAAACCTACAAGCATGTACATTGTAAAAATTGGTGCAAAAAGTAGATGCTTCATTTATAAAATCAAGTAAGTCAATAATGGTTATATCCATACCGGAAAAACAACTTGACACTTGAGCTTCCATGCTCCTCAGCCGATTTCAATCCTAGTTTACAAGCACTGCAAGCTTGCGCTGGACGCTCCAATCTCAGATAACCTTGAGCCAAGTTGGCGTACAACTTCCAAACCAATTCACGACGAACCTTGTCATCTTCCTCATTTCCAACAAGATATTCCTCTATCATGATTACTGCCTTTCTCCACTTTTTGATCGCAAAGGAATAGTTTTTGTCTTCATAGTAACCATTCCCATCTCCTCTCAACCTCTTGACTTCTTCTACGATCGTTTCAAATGGTAAACGACTGCGCTCATCACTTGTCATGTACGCGGGAGTGTTCAGTTTGGCTTCGTCGATGTACTGCAGTATTTCAATCACGTACATTATTTTGGCGTCTAAGATCATGTGAGAATACAAATCGTCATAAAAATTATTATTATCTAGCATAAATCAACATAACGCTTTAGCTTTGACACAAAAAAAGCACAAATCAAGATGGAATTACTAGCTGGGATCCTTGGAGGACACCCTAACACCCCATAAGCCATTTCCGGGTAGATAATGAATCGTGCAACTTCACGGAATGACATGCTTTTCATAGCTATGTCTAATCCCGGTAGAAGTGATTCCTGTCTCAAGTCCACAACATAAGGATACTTTCTTGTCATTGTTGTATCAAAAACTTCAAACGAACCCTCACTAATCGCTGTGTAGTGGACGTACAACTTTGACCTTTCTGGAACTTTTTGATCGCTGCCCTGACGAATTATCTAAAAAGAAATAAATACACATGCACAAAAGTAAAAAGATATATTAGTCGGGGTGCATACCATTTTCATCACGGTCTTTTCTGGGATCAGTGGTGACATGAGTTTTTCAGTCTCCATGAAATCGGTATGACCAAACCGTTCCACGTCAAAGTGGTTTACTTCAGTTTGCTTGTCCTGAATGCTAGGATCACCGAAGCAGAACATAGACATGGTGTCCTCGTCAAAGACTTCCTCCTCATTATCAAACTCATCATCAACAACAAAGTCATCAACGTCAAATTGACATCCCTCTCCCATTTGTAGCTTCCTAAAACGTTCAATTTCAGAGAATTGTTTATGTCTATGCGCATTTTCTACACGAGTCTACGAAATTTAAATCATTAACCACATAATTAAAAAGTGAACTGATTTTGGAAGTCATACATTAACTGTACAGGCTTCTTGAATCGGGGTCGAGCACTATGAATCTGAGCTAAATGCTCATAGTCCTCAGTCGAGTCGTACAAATCAGTGGTCTTGAAATCCATGTTGAATTATGGGATTCGCTCAGCTACTCCAATCTGAAAGTCAAATATCAGAAACAAAACGCAAGATTACTGCACTAATAATAAAAATAAAAAAGTGATGCTTATCGAACAATTAAATTAAAATTGATATAAGGTAATGAATATTGAAAGAGGAAATAAGATTTGTGTGTATTATGAACAAGGACCAGTAGAAAATCAAAGTCCGTTGTCCTTTGTTCTTTCACTCTGTCATCTATTCACAGCGCTGGTTTGAGAATTTGGATCACGCCACTAGCTGCATATGGGGATTACCGGGTACTACAACTTGACACTAATGAGGTCTATTTAATAAAACGGTTAGACTTCAGTTTACAGTTTATGATGTCCTTTTTAGCTTGTAATACTTTTTGTAGTACTCGACGAGGGGAACACGATTGACGATGGTGGTAATCTAAAAAGTCTTAACTCTTTTTGGATTGCTTTTGACTTGGTGATGTTACGTTAGGTTAGGGATGGTCAGGATAATTGATGAGTAGACTCCGGCGGGGACACTGAAAGTTTTGGAAAATCTTAACCAAACGGAATGTAACACCACCAAACCAAACGCAACCCCAACCTGAAATTAGCATTCTCCTGAAACCACAACGTTACATGTTGTCCAATTAAGTTTTCAAGTTCGAGTTACAAGTTAAGACACGCAACTACTAATGACTAATGCCGTGTTCCTCTCTCCGAGTACTACAAAAATATATTGGTATAAATTAGTACGTACAACGTAGGGAAAAAATATACCCCCTAAACCAATTTCTAATGTTTAACCAATGACCAACAACCAAGAAAACTTATATCCCACCCAGCATGGATTGAATTGAAGCGATATTATCAACTATTGACCATCAACTATCTATAGAATTGACAATTAAATTCGTCAACGCAATCATCAACCAATATTGACTAAAAGCCAAACGTCAAACGTGGCGTCAAGTTTATACTATCAACTATACCATAATATTATTACTATAATATTACTATACAACTATATTAATATAGTATTGAATATTGGTTGCGGTAGCGAATCCGATAAATTTTGTTAATAAAACCCGAGGTTTTTAGTTTTTACCCACTGCGGGGTCCGGGGGTCATATTTAAGAAAAATAATTGGCACCATCGTGTTCCTCTCGTCACTTGTCGATGGTCGAGTCTACCGATTTTCCGTTTTTACAACTAACCCCACCGGATTCGCTACCTCAACCACAATTGACAATACCTGACGTTTAGTAATATGTTTGATGTTTGAAGGTCTCTGTTGACGGTCGTAATTTAGAGCTCTTCGGCCATTTGTCAATTGTTGCAGTTGTCAATAGCTGACAGTTGATAGTTGACAGTCAACTGCATTCAATTACAAAACACTAAAGTCAACAGTGACAGCCAGTACTACAACCACACTTCACTTCTCTCAAAAGATATTTTTAGTTGTTTGTAACGTTGATGGTGGATGAAGAAATATATTCCGTTAGTTTGATTCAGGAACTATTAATTTACAGTCCTACATCCAACATCAAATGGAAAACTTAACAAAAAAAACTATTTATCAGTTACATATCGCTTCAATCCAACCTACAGCAGGCGGCGGCGCATTTGTACCTGTATAACTGATGACTAAATAAATTAAGAATTACCTAATCGCAGTTATAGTGCAGGACACAGGCACGTTAAAATAAACACTGTCACTGCCAACTGATTTTCAACTTTGAAGAAGCCAGAAAACCCATAAAACAAGTTGAAACATAAAAACTTGAACTATCCCGCTTTTTATTTCTTCACTCTTTCAACATAAACCAAACCACACACAACTCCCTGACAACTCAAGGACAATCAACAATGAACCCGGGGTTATGAAAACGGATTTGACTCTCGCTAATGTTGAATGTTGAACGCTAATTAATATGCAAATCACTTTCGGATAGTTTTCCGTCTCCCTTTTCTTTTTGGCAGCCACCCGCGAGCAAGTCGTCTCGATGTTTAATTGCTAGTTAATCAAGATAATTTCCGACTCACTCCTGTGCACTCATGATCAGATTCGAGTCACGCGAAAATTACTAGCTACAGTGCTCAGATCCTAGCTTTTGGCTTTGGCTTCTCTCTACAGAAAAAAACGTTTGTGATTGTGCATAGTACGTAGTAGATACATAGTGAGTTGGGAGTGAAAAGGTAGAGGCAGATATATATAAAGTAAGGAAGTATAATATATTATGCAAAATATATGCAAATTACGTTGAGGAATAAGAAAACAGTCAACAACGTCAGTCTTATGTTGTGTGTGTTGTGTTGAATACTATTCTATAGACAATAGAAGGAAGACAAAAAGGACAAGGCTGACTGAAGTTAATGTGTTGAGTGAACCGTTTTGGGCGTTTAGTTATTATCAAGAATTAATTGTTGTTGTTCATTTCGAGCGTGTCGTTAACTTTTCCTGATAAAATAAGAGGGCGGCTTGTCTGTCAGTCAGTTGTCAAACAGAATCCGGACGAGAGAAGTAAATTTGTTCCGTACTCATTGTTAGCTGGCTGTTGAATCAGGTGTGTCAAGTGCCAGGTCACATGTAGGTAAGCACCGTATTGTTACTAGCTATTCATTGTTGATAGTCAGTAGTTGACTGAGTTTTTAACAAGAAAATGAACACGTCCAAGTCTTGAGGTAATGGTAAGAATTCGGAGGAGGCTCATTTGCGTTCTTCCTACCGTGGTAGGGGACGGGTGACGGGCAAAGTCATTGTAAGGGGTTAAAACTCGGTTAGAGTTTTGGTGGTTGAAACTTTAATGTGTATTACAGTAAAAGTATTTATATATGCTTTACCTAGATTCAAAACTTGACGTTGAAGTGAAATGGATATCCCATCCATCTTCCCTCCATGGCGAACCTTATGGCTAAATCCACACTCTCCAACTACTGAGCAGTACCCGTTGGGGTGAGATTTTTATGAGTCATTTTATCATTCATGTTACATATGGATCAAGTATTACAACTTCGTAGTTCCTGTCATGTCATCCATTTTCGTTTATATTAATTGTAGTCAGTTACTCGTCTCCCTGGCTGAGGAGGTTGAGAATGAGGCTCTCAAATATGGACGGGACTGGCGTCTTCAGGAAACTGGTCGAGAGAACCTCCTCGACGTTTCTACGGAAGTTAGGTATGACTATCATCATTATCGAGTTTGGATATTTTATAATATTCACGTTTGTTTTTGCATGTGTGTGTCAGCACCGAATAAATGTTACGATCAATAATAGTTGTTCTAAATCTGTTGTGTCTTGCAAAATAGTCAATTTCTAGTTCAAACGGGCAATGCGGTTATAGAGAAGCTACCAACTGTAACGTTTCTGTTTGATGGTATTCCTATGCAACATAGAAGCAC
>JAANSM010004720.1:0-10955 GCA_036850725.1 Orchesella villosa
ACAGAATCTAGACGGATATTAAGTAAGGCAGTATATATTTATTTATACCTATGCAAATAAAAATTCAAGCCCTAATGCCTTCATAAAACAGTGCGATTTTTGTATACTTCAAGTGCATTTAAGTAAAAAATTCTGTGTAAAAACAGGATATTATTTTTTACTAACTGCTTTTCCCATTTCTTTATTTTTCTCGCTTTGTTAGTGATCTGGATGATTACCCGGAAGACTACAAAAGGGGCTAACTATATCGTATATATAACATTTCTAGAGAGAAGCAACAAATAATAAGCTGTTTACAAGAGATTGGAACAAAACGGTAATAACAATCAAATCATGTTAGCACTGCAACTGCACACACAACATTTAACCTGCCTTTTACATCATGTTTTTTTACTTGCTATAAAGAGTAATAGGTTATATAATGGGAGAAACTAGAACCTCCTATTAATCCTTCTAAGGTTATAGTTTGTTTTGCTACAGTTTACTGTATTGTTTAACATGAATGAATGCAAATTTTTTAAAGCATAACTGATTATTATATAGCTCTCTCTCTCTCTGCCTCCTCCATTATCTTCTCTCATCATGTAAGGGAAACATGGCTGTGCCATGCGCCATGCCCCGTCTTTCATTGAAGGAAGACAGGAAGTTGAGATTTGATTTTGGGTGAAGAAAAAGATTGAGATTCAAAATTTGTAGTTCTATTTAGCTCCTTCCTTTTTTGCTTTTAGCTTTTCTATCCTCATTCCCGTTGCTTCTGTTACAGGAATGCTATTAGACTTGACATGATGAACGAAAGGAAGTAAAAATCCATAAAAAAAAAGTTTTATCCTTCTCTATATTTATTTACGCAAAAACATTCTTGTGAAGCGCAAACGGCTCTCCTCCACACCACACACACCGGTAATCAGAATCGGATATTTGTTTCGCTTGGCACACCAAGTGTCTCAATTTCTTTGCAATTTCTTTTGCCGAGATCGCACCTGCTATCATCATCCTCATCCCCAACGTGCACCCGTACAACCGTCAGTATCATCGTGATCATCATTTTTCTTCTTACGTAAAAGTAACCTTCTCATTTAGCAGAAGAAGCTCTACAAAACTTGTTTCGTTCTTGGAAAAAGCCATACTTTTAGTTGCACAACAGTGATCAAGTTGATGCCTCAATGCTCAATGTTTACACCATCTCTTCTTACACTTGATGATGCTATGTTGATGTTGATGCCATGCTGTTTCTTATGAACTTAGCTGACGAAGAGTGAGAAGGTCCGCTACTTCTCTCTCTAGTTTTCAGACTTGAGCTCAACTCAAAACTCAACATCATTTGTAAACAACAATGGAAAATGTGCAACATGATGACTGACTACTGTTCACATAATCACGATGAGAAAGGAGGCGTATATAGTTAGTATACTTTACGTAGCTAATAGGTGACTATTTGTATGTGATGTGATAACGTTTCAGAAAGGTAAATGGAGTTAGTCAAGTCAATTTTGGATTTTTGTTAATAATAATGCTTTGCTTTGCTTGATGGCCATTACAAATTCATAGTATTAGAGGCTTTGTGTGACATGATGATTTTTAAAATTTCAAATAGAAAGCAATAACGCACTTAGGATGAGAGACGAGCAAGGTTACGTCATTTCAGATTATAATACGAATCTCCTTTTTTTTGCAAATAAAAGGTTCGTTTGGGTGGAACAGGGCATGATGTTATTAAATAGAATAAAATCTGGATTTGAAGAATACATAAAAGTGTGCAATACCATGCTTCATATTCTATACATTGTTGGGTTTTGTTAGATTTGTTGTTACAGATGAAAGCTTTTCTTTTGGCCCCTTTTGATGAGCACTCTTGGTACCTATAAGTATATAGTATATAGCTTCGATGTTTATAACCCCGCTGTTAAACTAAGTTGAAAATCTGTATTTTCATGAGCAAATTCTACCCTCTGCGTTGCAAACTAATATTTCAAGGTATTTTGCTCCTCGTTTTTTGATTACTTGACTGTAATATAGGGATATTACAGTATTATCTTTTGATCCTTGGTATGCTCATTTACCGTTTCCACTTCCGCTTTTTTCGTCTATCATTCATGGAGAGCTATTAGGAAGGTGAAGCTGAAAATTCTTCTCGAATTAGAGGAGGAGGGAGATAGCGATAAAATAACGGGATTGTGCTTCACCCTGATTCAGACTGAAATGAAGTTTTTTATGGGTTGTATGAATTTTATCGTCGAGCGTTTTTCTTTTCAATCTTCGTGAAGTTGTCATATTGTTTATGTTTATTTTGTTTGGAAAGATACCTAAAATATTATTGTAAAAAATAGAATTGTAAAGGTAAAGGTATGTTTAGGTAAAGGTTGGACAATGTTAATAAATTTTCGGTAAAACCTTAATTTAATTTAATTATAGATCATCGTTACCTCTTCCACGTGCAGTTTAAAGTTGACTTCGAAGGTAGCAAATTGTTTGGTATTTACTTAGACTGTACGAAATTATGGCGACATGTAACAAAAAATTGTAAAACAAAAACAATGATTCTCGCTGTCAATGATTTCTGAAATTCTTGTGTTATGGCACACTTTAATTTTAACTCAACAAGGTCAATAGTTAGTATCATTAGTATTAACAAATTATACTATTGATTAAATCATACTCTTCACTTTATTGAAAGTACATTCGCTTTTAAATTTTAAGCAAAGGGGATAGATAAAAGATGATTCGTGAATGAATGAATACAGGGAACAATGTATAATCTCTATCTAGTTCAAATGAGCAATCCACTTTTAGAAGATTGTACAAGTGCTTGTAGTTTTCATAACTAATCGCATGTATAAAAGGGAGTGCATACAAATTCCGAAGATGCTAGCTTCCGATATTGTGAAACATCTTGTTTCGTAATTCTTTTCGATGTGGGAATCATGTATGTTTCGTTAGTCTTCGCATCAATGAATCTGCGGAGAGAGGAATATTGATACCTGTTACTCACATTTGCCTAGAAATTAGACCCATTTACCCATTTAAAATGTATGAGGCTATTTTTTAGCTCAATACAACCGAGATTTTCCAGAATTCTTTAATTTTACCTTCTTCAACTATTTTTCAAATTTATCTAGGATTTACCACCCATTTGCACCCCTAAAGTACTTTTCCCAATTGTTTTATTTCTCAATTCACAGCCTATTATTCCATTCTTATTTTCATTTATGCTCATATATAATAGTTATGAACAAAGGGAAATCATGTAAAAGCTCAAAAAACAAAATGCACGATTGCCTTTTGAGGAAGTGTAAGTAATCATGACAAGGCGCACGTATTCACAGTTCTAAACTCACGTGGTTGAATTAATCAGAATTGAAATTAGTACTTGAAATCCGAAGAAAACACAACTTCCCCCAAAAAAGCATTAGGAACATATTATGCTGATTACAAAGAAAGCTACTCGACTTAACAATGCGCAATTCTACTCATTCTTAATGTGCAATTCAAAATTCAACAAATGAATTCGAGAAGAATACACATTTCTAACAATTGTGAATTGAGATGGGGATACAGAAAACCACGCATAGTGGACCACCTTACGATACGCACAAAAATAGTCACAAAGCACATACATACACATCTACTTTACATTATAGTAAAAATATACAACGAAAAGGGAATTATAATGTGCTTGCAACTTTTGAGAGACCAAACATTGTAATTTCGATTTGATTACATTTTATATGTATATCATATATATATTGTATATGTATAAAATAACGCAAAATAATAGGCAAAAAACATCCTTATACGCATTACAGGAGGCATCAATTCAAAAGGTTAGCAATGATCTGAGTGACCTCCTATGAAAGTAATAGCAAAAATGTTGATGACGACGATGATCACACTTCAACAATGTTATATTATTATAAGTTATATATTAATGCTTGCACCATGTCAAATAAAAGTAGGTAGAGCTACCTTTCAATGCATCACAATAAATGACAATAAAAAGGGAAGCCCATTGCATTTGCATACTTTATAATTTCCTTTCAGTAATTTGGAAATAGCTCAAAAGGCAGAGGGGATAGAGAGAGAGAGGTAGATGATAAAAGTAATAACTCAATATGCACAACAATCCTTATTTTTCCACCTGCTGCGGGGAAATAAAAAACTAATGAGAAAATGGAAATCGTGAAGAAGGGAAAATACTTTTGTAAAAAAGAATTATCTCAATTCAATCTTACTCATATATTTGTTTGAGCTCTTGGCATGGCTCAGCCACTTTCTGCTTAATATGTTGACCAGATTGCAAACGGATAAAAACAGAAGGCCCACGACTGATGATGACAACGACAACACGGCAACTTGTAACGAATTAGCATGCAGATTCGGCATATAGGCTAACATGTATCAGTAATATATTTTTATGAAAAACGTATATTATGTACGTTTGTAAATTGGCTTTAAAAATGTACTGAAAATTTTTATCACGTTCTTCACAAGATTATCAAGAGGGGTTAGGTTATGCGTTATGCCTATCATTTTATAAAGTCGCTTTTCAAGTGAAAATCCTAATGACTGAGAATACATTTGCGTTACATTGTTATGATTATGAAGGACGGGCTTTTTTCAATGAAAAAATCAAAATGATAATGGAAGTCGTCGTAACGAGTGATAAAAAACATGTTTTCTGTTATCCGAAAATAGACTGCTTGATTTTAAATGTTTCTTGTTCAATTTTTGGAGAAGGCGACGGGAGCTTTGAGAGAAAGAGAACGCAATGACTATGCGTATTTCACCCTTTGAAGTTTGAACGAACAAATTCAAAATGTGCATTAAATTTTAAAGATATTTCAAAGCGGTTTGAGCATGCAGTTTGGAATCAAACGAAGCCAAACGAAATGGCGAGAGAGTGAGTGAGTGATGAAGTGAGTGTGTATAGCGAAAAACATTTTGTTTGAAGATGATGAAGGAATGAAAGAAAAGTGGTCATTCGTTTTTCACGACGTGTGAGGTAAGTCTGTCGGTCAATGGGTCTCTCGTCGTTTTCATTCGGACAACGTGATGATGACGAGGAATAGGCATCAGCATCATCATTTTTACAATCTGCAACTGCATCTGCATCTTCTTCTGTCCACCCATGTGTGTCCACCGTGTGAAAATGGACAAAGGACAAATTAAAAAGCTCTTTCATCAGCCCATTTTCCTTTTCTCTTTCGATAAAATATTACAATATAAAACGTATAATAAGAAACTATATATGTATGACTATGACTCACAAATGAAAATGCCCACTTCCACTCTTTTTACTGTTGACCGAGATTCATTTGAATTGGATGTCTCAATTAGAAAATGAAATTTATACAACAGTTGTCAATCGACGAAAATAGCCCACCGTGCTTGCAAACCGTAGAACCTTGTATTAAAGTGTAGTTGAATTTTAAGTAATTGTGTACATTGCATTAGTATCATAAGTATAAGTTGTAATGTAGAAATCAAAATTGAGTGGACTTCAAAATCTTCTTACTTGCCATTTGGGTAGCTTATTTTTGCATGGTGTCAGGTATAGATGGTATATACCATATACCAACTTGTTTTTGTTGCCGGAAACATCAACAAACACCAACCATAACCACCACCATCACTAAAAATGCCAATGTGTCTGTTTTTCAGTGTTTTAGAAATTATGTACACTTTATATTTTATACGTACAAGCAAGTATATAGTATCAGCATGCATATACGAGGGCGTTATCAGAAAGAATGCATCAATTTCATTTGACTCTCATTCTGTAACGGCTTGACACATTTCATTAATTTTTTCTATATAATCTCCCCTGACTCTTACGCACACTTTCCACCTGTTTTCAAGTCCACAAATGCCTGTAGAGAAAAATGCTGGGTCTCGGTGTCCAAGTCACGCTATTTCGCCTGTTTTTTTGAATTATAAGTCCTCCCACGCATGTAATTTTTCAGTTCAGGAAATAGTAAGAAGTAAGATGGTGGTGTGGATCAATTGCCAGTACGATGAACAATAATTACGTGGTGTCAGCGATTCAGTCGTGGTGACCCATCCCTAGAAAACAGGTCAATCCCAGGTCGACTTTTATCGAAAATGCAGAGTTTAGTGCAGACCAGCAAAAAAAATATAAACTTACTTTCTATGGATAGAGATTTCTTTTTTGGTCAAGTTGTGACTGGGGATGAAAGACCCATTCTTCATTATGAGGAAGAGACAAAAAGGGCTTTCATCCCAATGGCTACAACTTGGTTTAAAACTCATTTTAAGTGCTATTTGAAAAACATCAAAGCTTTAATTTCGATGCCGGTTTTTTGCGAGCGGATAGGAGTTTTGCTGACGGAGTTCTACTGAAGGGGTGCTACATGTACCGGGCAAGCTTATGTCGATATTTTGGATTAGCTTAAATTAGGCTACATCAAAAAACGGAGCAAAGACAAATGGGATGACAGAGTTGTCCGATTGTATGACAATGTGCCTAGTGACACTTCGAAGGTCACCAAGAAGAAACTGTAGGCCGTCAGTTTTATTCAACTGTACCACGTTCCTCAGAGCCCTGATCTTGGCCCATCTGACTACTTTTTACTTCCTAAAATGAAAAATTGCATCCGTGGGAGGACGTATAATTCAGAAAAACAGGTAAAAAAAGTGTAATAGCGTTGCTTGGACACCGAGACCCAGCATTTTTCTCTACAGGCATTTGGGGACTTGAGAGCAGGTGGAAATTGTGCGTAAGAGTCAGGGGAGATTATATAGAAAAAATGAATGAAATATGTTAAGTCGTTGCAGAATGAGAGACAAATGAAATTGATGCAACCTTTCTGATAATCCCCTCGTATTTATAATAATATTAATTAAAATAATATGCTTAGTTTTACATTAAGCACATGGATCGTTTCATTCAACACCGACTCCCACTATAAATCCCTCTCTTTTGTCGGTCACGATAATACATCGTCGACCATCGGGTTAAAATAAATTGTGATGTTTCACTCCAAAACATTAGTAACTTGCTAGCCTGATTGATTACTCGTTCGGAATTATTTGTACACTAGACAAGCTATTTCTTTGACGTTGTCTGAAAATTAAAGTAACACATCCAATGACTAGAATAAAAACTACTACAGAAAAAGTTTTCTTCTACCAATGTGCAAAATAAAAGGATTCCATGTTAGGTCGTCAACTG
Organism: Orchesella villosa; assembly: GCA_036850725.1. Taxonomy (NCBI): domain Eukaryota; kingdom Metazoa; phylum Arthropoda; class Collembola; order Entomobryomorpha; family Orchesellidae; genus Orchesella; species Orchesella villosa. The sequence continues at coordinate 7,190 of JAANSM010004720.1, forward strand.
TAAGGGGCTTTCCATTAAATTGCAAGTACTTCTGTTGACGTGACGTATTGCTTATTGCTGTTAGCACAGAGGAGTATGGTGACAGTGAAAGTCAGCATGGAGAGGCAAAAACACACTTTCAGTAGTTGACACACGTTCAGTAATGAGACAGTCAACATAGTTATCATAATCTAATAGTATACCAATTAGGTGATCCGAAATGATGTGCATTTATAGTTGTTAAAGGATACACTTTACTACTTAAGGTTAATCGGATTGCATCTGAAAATAAACACCTCTATGCATACTGTGTGGTTACGGTAGTCTTCAAGGTGTCTAAAAAAATTAGGACATTCTCATTAATTAAAACTTCAACCAGGTTGATGATCAAAGTTTGCTACATGGTATAAAATTGTAGCAAAAATACATAGGAGTAAATCTTCCTTCCAGCCGATGGGTCAGTTCGATAGTTCCCAATTCTTCGATTTTATACTGCTCTCTTTAGTAAATCCACAAACAACAAGATTACAAGGATTTGTAACACGACTAACACTAGATTTGTGATATGTCAGTTTCCCCGTTTCTACAAAGAACCCATTTTCATTGTTTGTTTTTTGTCTCCAAAATACACCACTGATCCAAACAGGGGAAAGCAAGCTGATAAATGGTTGGTAGGTTTTGTGTTAGTAATTAATGTTTTGGTTTAGGTTGAATATATCTCGAAGATTTATATTATACTGTAGAATTACTTAAAACAGAATGTAGCATTGCACAACTTACCATATACAGGATCAATGTGCATGCAAAAACTCAATTAGATTGCAAGATATTCTGCTTTGTTGGGAAAATGGGTTGCTTGCACCTCATGAATCTTGTGAGTCGACAATGATTAAACTACTTGAAACTACAAAACACAACTCACCAGTTAATGATTATACTTGGTTTTTATTTAAAATTTAGCAGCTCTGAATGTCTGCGTGTAAACTACTTATGTTGTATTATTATTCCCTTGAAATAAATAACCTTATTGAAAATTAAGTTAACGCTAATAGATGGTATGTCGTCCACCTGAGGTGTTTGTTACGTTAAAAGTAGTTTCATTTGATCTACAACATAACAGTGAATTTGCTACTATTTTTCTGTCTTATTAATCCAATTCGCAATACATATATCAAATAACCTGGTATCTTGACAAATTGGTGAACTTATTTCGAATAAAAGTGAGGGAAATGAAATGGAAATTATGGACTCTTCTCCCAAATTGGAGTCTTCAATCTTTATGTTCACTGATGTTTCATTGAAAAGTTCTACTTACTGACAATATCGTATTCAAATATCTTTACCTGGCGATTTTCTACAAACACTTGCTGGATATAGGCAAATTCCAGTTACAGTGACATCCTTTCCACCCACACTCACCGTCAAAAATCGAAAGTTGTCTTATATATGTCAAGTTGAGTGACAAACACAGAATCAATGACATTTTCGTTGAAATATGTGTTCAGATTTCTAAAGTCGACCTACATATATGCAAACAAGGTTCTTCAAAACTTGGTTTCACTAGATTTAGTTAAGTTTTTGTGGTTTGAACGAGATTATTTGGTAATAATCATGCCAGGCCAGTCAAAAAGCATATTTTTTCATTTGAATACAGCTGACGCATAATTCCCGGTAGGTCCTAATACAATGAAGCTTGATTACTACGGTCATTTGAGATGTAGAGTAATTTTTAATTTTAATTTGATTTATCAGGTGACTTATTGTCGAGATCTGGGACAATGTAATGTAAGTGTGATACTGTATAGCAATATAAAAGTCGATAATTGAATTTGCACTCACACTGAATTTCTGATCTGTGCAACAAAACTTTTCAACGCTGGTGCATGGTGTTCAACAACAAAGGAATGGCAACTTCATGCATGTGCTTCGTTCCGTGCAAACTTTAGAGTATTAATATTACCTTAACTCAAATGAGAATTAACGGTCTGTGTTTTGTGTTTCTTTCTCACCGTTAGCACTTCCGTTTCTGTGTGATATAAGATGTATAGAGTATACTTATGTAGCTAACCTGATATTACAAAATATACTGGATCAAAAGCAGACGTGGCCGGGCTCTTTACCTATTATTATATGGTTTTAATTACATAAAGTGCTTTCCAGTTGGAGTTATCCCGAAATGATATTAATCCACTAAGGAATGGAAAGAATATGATGTACTCGAATATTTAAATTATGTTGAAATAAAATGACGTGAGTTTTGTTAGATGTGAAATTATTCATAACTATCCGTTTTCACATTCTTTCATTTAGAAAATGACGGATGAATACACTTGTTTAGCCATTCTTGCTTGTTGCATGTTTTTCGGATATTTGTGAAAATAAATGCTTCTTCATTATCCCTAATGTTTCATCCCAATTTGTTGTACTTGTTTCATTGATTTTGACTACTCCGAAAAGTAAAAGAAGTCAGTGCAGTTGTAGTTTACTGTTACATTAAATGTTGTGCAAACACATATTATATAGTATCTATTCCGCTGTAAAGCCACAGCGTAGTTTCCCTTTTTAAATAATACATTAGGATCATGTTTACGTACGAATTCTGCCATACTGGATTGGGAAAACGAGTTATTTTGTTTGATTTTTTCGTTTTCATAATGTAAGAGAGGAGACGAGAGACGTAGTCCTTAGTACGAAAGTGAATTCGCAGAACCTCAATTTGATGAAATGTTGTTGAGCATGTCAATGTCTCGAAGTATTGTAGACTTTCCATAACAGGAGTAAACGTAAAAGATGTCGAACAAAATGCGGATATATGGACAGTAAAGCAATCAAGAAGCGGGAAGAGAATCCCTCCTTCTGTTAACATGATTGTGTAATTTCATTATGTAAAAGCAATATTTATTATACAACGTCTTCTTGTAGAATGTCTGTTATCTGACCGTTACATAGTCAATTAATTTTTGAAGGTTGGCTTCGTGTAATTTTAATTAAAAACACTGAAAGCGTCGTTACCACCTCTTTGAACTAAAAATGAAATATTATTTTAAAATCATTTAAATTTAAAATCGTTAATTTTGAACAACACACGCTGTATGAAAGCTATTGTGTACTTTTTGAATGTATAGTACCTGCTGATCCTAAAATTAATTTTTATCTCAGACAAGTTATTGTGATCGTCATATCGTATCAAAACATTTGGAATATTTTTAATCTTTTATTCGTGTTTTAAGTAAATATGCAAAGAAATGTATTCAATATAAAATACTGAAAGTCATGCAAATGTATGTAGGTATGGAAATGAAAGGGTGGAGGGGTTGTCAGAATTTCTTGAGGTTTGCCATATTTATTATTGAACTGAATTATTCTCTGAATATATGCGAATTCAATATTGAAACATCTAGCTCATTGGAAAATCATTTGGCATTTGGCAACGGAATGATGACCTGCACTGATATAATGCAGGCAACAGTTAGTAGTTAAAACTCTATATCGTGTATATGAAATACACTTGAAAAACTAATACTTGAACAAAGTGCAAAGTAAAAACCTAATGAAAAGGATTCCTTTACTTTCATTCTGAAATTTAATCCCTTACTAGGGACATTAAATTTTTAAGTTATAATATATTATGTAAAATAAAAATGAATCTTTAGGCAGCGGCAGTAAATTCAGATTCAAGACATGAAGCTTGTAGAAACATGTGACATTCAAACGTGACTTTTTAAGTCTACCATCCAACATGAATGGAGACTAGAATCACAAGTTTCTTCACTACACACTATCACCA
>JAANSM010004721.1:0-10954 GCA_036850725.1 Orchesella villosa
TGGCATTGTTTAACAATTCTTATTAAATATAATTGTAAGTATCCTGTATCTTATCCAATTTGATTTTGGTTAATTTAGGTTGTTGGGTTTCTTTCCTCTATACCATATAATATTTGGTACTACATATATGTTTCGTCTAGCCAGTATAATTTAGGCTTTTGCATGTTATATCGTATCATTTGCATAGCTTTTGTAAAAACTAGACATAAAACACTATACCCTACTAGTTTTTAATAGTAGACGTAAAAAGTCCTTGCATTTTTAACATCTCTAAATTATTTGAAACTCCTCAGAAAAAGGCTGAGGCTATTTCCTCAACTCTTTGGAAATAGGTATAAACCCCTCCCAGAATTGGGTTTGACTTTATTTAGCTTGCGTGATTAAATTACATATCGAAGAAATCTAATTTCTTAAAAATTACACATCTGTGAATTATTAATTTATTATAGGGTGCATGCATAAATGCAAAGAAAGATTCATATATGAAAGACTCTTGTGGAACTTTTATTTCAGGAAATGATTTACAAAAGTTTTAATAAAAAACGACAAAAATTAAATCATATATGAGCAATACATTCATTTTTTACTAACGATAAGTGCAGAACATACTGTCATTACCTACACGCCTCCTCGTTTTGACAGATTGGTTGTACTTTGTCATAATCAAAATACAAATCGACATCACATACAGTATAGCCTTTATAATTTGGACGATTCCAACAAACTTGTCAATACTGCCATTCAAAAGATTCATATATGAAAGACTCTTGTGGAACTTTTATTTCAGGAAATGATTTACAAAAGTTTTAATAAAAAACGACAAAAATTAAATCATATATGAGCACTACATTCATTTTCTACTAACAATAAGTGCAGTACATACTGTCATTACGTACACGCCTCCTCGTTTTGACAGATTGGTTGTACTTTGTCATAATCAAAATACAAATAGGCATCGCATACAGCAGTTTTTATAATTTGGACGATTCCTATACAAACTTGTCAATATTGCCATTCATGCCGTTTCTGACAACTTCATAATTTGGAATTTTTCTTTTCTGTTTATTTGGGTATCACGAACAGTGTATAATACTGGAACTGAATATTTCAATTCAATTTGAATCCAATTTCTCTTTTTAAAGAATCGTCTGCTCATCAATATCATAAAAGAAAGGGAACGCCTACTTGAGCTCTCATGCCTTTTGTTGATATTTTTCATTTAAAACCTGAAACGGAACTCAATACATTATTCCCTGGAACTTTCTTTATAGCCTGCTGAATGGACTCTAAGGGTGTTTACGAAAAACCAGATCGATTTTTAATTTGGGATCGTTGATTAAAATTTCAAAATACACGATGCCTGTGGCCACCATTTCAGCTAAGAAAAACTACAGAATGTGTGGCATTTTCAGGAAAAAAACTAGCATACTTAACAACTTATTTATTTCCCTTCGTTTGGGTCCTTTGTTAGCAGAAATGATTGAAAGGCATTTGGTTAAGTTGAATGAATGGTTAAGTAAGTTTTTCTTACAATCGCGATCTGTTTGTATGTTTCGTTTTCTATGATTGCTTTGCAATATACTGTTGTACAAAGCAAAGGTATAAAGGCTCCACACACAATACATATACGCAGTAACAGTTCCAAAAGTCTTGGAAAACCATTGGCCACGCTGATTGGGCCACTAAACTAAACATGTCTTGTACATGTATGGATATGAGATATAGCCCATCAAAAATTCAGACCCACTTGAAAATACAGACATTGTTTGGAAAGTTTTGCTATTTTGACTGCATGAAGTGAGTATAACAAAAAACATTCAAAACAGTTTGAGCGTAGATTACTGAAACTGTACAGTTGGATGACCACTTTTTCTCCTCTTAATTATTTACATGAACACGATTGGAACACACAATGCTACTCAAAATAATTAAAAGCGTTTTAAGGAAACCTTTTGTACGCAACTCCCTTTTGGTGTCTTGAGGATAGGAAGAATTTGATGGCTATGCTATATTCGTGAATCTGAATACACACTTGATAACATTGTGTATCCTTATTTAGAGTCCAGAAAAGAGCTGGCATTATAACCAATCCTTCTTAGCTTTTATTTTAGTACATGAAATTAACCCATTTTTGCCATACGTATCTTGATTTCATTGCCATTTGTACATTGTCATGTTTGTTCATTTAATACAGACAGTAACATGTGGTAATTTCTTTTCGTGATATACTTAGTTTCTGAGTAATGCTCATGAAATAATTTTTGAGACTACCAATCAAGTCAAGGTCGCCTTTTGAGAACATGTAAATTATTTTTCTGGGGAAAAGGAAGATTATATTTCTTAAGTGTTGTATGTTGTATTACTGTATATTATGAATCTATTTGAACTAAATACTTACTGCATAATATTCTTAATATGGAAGTATCTTTTGAACTCATTTCTACCCGTTGATCTTCGAACTGTCACTCACTATATATTTAAGCAATTCATGGAATGCTAAACGTGAATTAGCATTACGCCATCGCATTGAAAAACTTTCTTAATTATTTTCATTTGTCTTCCTTTCCTATTATGCCTATAAATATATTGTACATTATCAAAATCAGTAGTCAAACATAAAAGTATGCAGCACCCAGCTAAAATTTGAGAAGGATTTTCATAATTATCTTTGGAGATTATTAACATGTCAATATAAAATGTTATGTATATGTATATCATGTACACCCTGTTGCGAACCTTTATGCATAATCTAGGCCCAAAAGGATGACCTGCAAGTGCATTGACGAATATTCAATTCGTCCTATCTCTGAGTCAAGTGAAATTCTGTAGAGATGCGGATGCTCCCGTTAAAATCGGATAGAAGTACTGAAGAAGAACATTTCCCCTGGTCTTTTCTAATGTAAGCCCCAATAAAAATTATCCCTTTCTGCGTTTTTCATTCTTCCATGGCATAATAATCAACACGGTAATAAAAGCCGACGGAAGGGAAGGGAGATGGGACTCTTCTTTAAAAGCGAATGAATGAATTGAACGAAGGGTCCATTTGTATGGCTTGACTTTGAGACTTAACTTGCTCGGATCCAGCGTGTCATTATCAGCCATATGTTTCAATATTTTCATGCTTCTCTTTCCACACTTTCCTTTCCTCTTTTAGCTTTCATTCAATGCGAGCACATATGTATAGCTATAAGTTATAATGGTAACTGGTAAACTGTAAGTTGTCGGAAAATTTTGGCTACTTGTTTCTGAGTGAGTTTAGGTTAGGATGAAGTAATAAATAAATGGATGCATGCAAACCAGAAATCCGATGATCCTCATGAATTTATTATAACTTGTGGCCATGACTTACACAACAAAAGTTGTGCGTACATAACGGCGCCTCCATTACCTCTAATCTGATGTAGAAAATGGAGCAGAATGTTTACACACAATGCTTTTAGATAGATCACTATCCGCATGAATTCATTAATATATTACATTAGACGTACGTGTAAACGGATTTGTAAAAAAGTTCCTTCGCGAATTGGGAATGGTAATAGTTCGTACATAGTGAAACCTTTTTTGCCATCAGATAAACAAGTTATGGTATGTATTTATTACCGAAGAAATGTTGATTCATGTAGATTTTGTCCTTTCCTAGAATTGATATAATAAAAGTACCGACTAGACTTTACAAGATTCATTTCCTTGAAAGCTCAGGCAATGTTCACTGTGGTCGGAAGCCGATTATTATATACTTTTATTAAACTGAAAAATGGAGGGATTTAAGGATTTATACATATTCTATTGTCATTCAAATCAGCGGTTGACATGAGGCTTGAATACAGGTGATTTATGGGTAACACATTGTTGCATTGATGCATTTGACATTGTTGCATTTTCAAACGACGCAAGTATGTCGGAGCAAGAAGCCAACTTGCATTACATCTGCATAATACATTTGATGAAAATGTGTATTATGACAGTTCATGACAGTGTTTGCAATGAAATCCTGTTTAATGCGATTTATTAACTATCCGGAAGAAAAAAATATTTTAGTGTTGGTACAAATCAAATCTCTCAACGAACTTTCTAATACGATTAAAAAAATCATTACGATTTTTCGTGGTAATAAGATAGTAAATTTTGAAAATAAATTCCAAAGTTTGAAGAATATCCTGTATTTTCAAAACTTAATGAAAGTATTATATTGACAGTAGTATATATAGTAATACAACTAGTAAGAAAAAGTGGGGATGAGCAGCTCGAAAAGGCGACAATTTAGACTTTCCGGAAAACTCCGAGAGACTGAAAAAGGGAAAGAAAATGTTGAGAAAGGGCCGAACCGAGGAATTCGGGTTCCTCCCTGAAAATGGCAGTGAAGAGTAGGCTAGAAAGTATGTACAAAATGTAGTATGCTTTTCCCATTTCAACCACAGCGAGATGTCCGCAAGAAATGAAAAGGAAGTAAGTGAAGCTTGAGGGTGTTTTTACACGATAATGCACATACCTACGTACACAAACAACTTATATCACTATAATATCTCTACGTTCATGTATATTTTATACACAAAACTATGTGATATGATACAAACTTACTACGTACAACGGTACAACCATATTATCTCATATTTTGGTAGACACGCTATATCTTAGGTGAAGGCAAAGAGATGTTCCACAATTCTAGAAACGTTCCAAAACGAAATATCAAGGAAATATGGAAATTTTGGGGGGAACAATGGAAGTATCCAGCTGTAGAACTAAAAGCAAAGTAGTAGGAGAAAGGAGAGAGAATTTATTTCACGAGAAATACAACGGTTAGCAAGTTTTCTTTTATTCTTCTCTGAAATTTTCTCTTTTTAGAAACATGCACTCAGCAGACAAAAAGCTTTCAGGCGTACAGTGATCATCCATATGTACATATTATGTACATTCGCTGTGTATCTAAACTTCTGTTAGATTTCTTTCCTTCCTTGAGTGAGTGAGCGAGTTGGATATGTAAATAAAGAAAATGTGCATGCATACATGTATATACATATATAGATATCAAACGCGGAGTATTGCTATTGTTGTGTAGTGGCATAAAGGCAAAAAGTAAAGGAACCCACCCACTTCAATCTTCTTGATTAGAAACAGCAGGAAAACTCGAGGGTGTCGAACGCTCCGCTTCTTTTTTTTCGTTTGCTTTTCCCGTATTCAACTTGGGTATATAATATGATATGTAGAAACATGGTTTTATTCATGTACATGTGTATCGATGATATTTTTGGTACCAGTCTTTTTCCTCTCTCTCTTATTCTCTCACTATCTATCTCCTTCTCTGAGTATAACGTTATAAAATGTTTAGACCCATTAAGCGAGAGAGTGAGAGTACAACTTTTTCTACAACTTTCATCCATGGCACATTTGTCAGTAGACCAGGGACATGGATGAGTGAATAGAAATACTTTGCTAAATGTGTACATAAGGTACTCATACATTACGTTACGCACACATTTTGTCAAACTTTTTTTTCATTCAATTGTCATCACTTTTTTGGGTGTTGAGTAGTACATTTTAAAAAGCTTTTAAGTTGATATGCACGCTATGTTATGTATTCAAATAAAAAAATTCGTTATCCATGAACATTTTAGCTGACTANTTTTAAGTTGATATGCACGCTATGTTATGTATTCAAATAAAAAAATTCGTTATCCATGAACATTTTAGCTGACTAAAAATTCAGAGGCTAAAAAGAAAGTGAGTTTTTTTCTTCTTGAAAAATGTAAATGTATAATAATAATGTACAAATAGTACGTGCACCTTAAATATCTATATTTATGCATGAGATTTTATGAACGAAGGATACTACATAACTTTAGATTTAAATAAATAGTAGACGCTGTTTAACAGTATTTTTCATACTATATTTTAAAATTGTTGGTATCGCGTTGATTTACACCTTGTAACCAGTTAAGCTGACAATTTCACATTCGTTTATAGAAAGAAACTTTAGCTGAATATCGTGGTAAAGGGGATTTATGTAGTAAAGTTGTTTATGAAACGATTGTTGATAATTTATTTAAAAGAAGTGCGTTATTCCCATAGAAGAATGTGCCGTTTGTTCACAAGAACGTGCATATAAAACTTGCATAATTCATGCAATGACTGTAGTCAAAATGTCAGATCGATCATTTTCCTCAGTGGATCCCAAGAGACTTGAAGAAAGTTTGAGTCTTGTTTGTTCCACAAAAGTTATATTGTGCATTGAAGCAACTTTTCCTGTGCGTTGCAACCACCCTGCAGTTTTACTCTGCTGGTTAGGTTTGTGTGGTCGCAGGGTGTATGAAACCGTAACGTTTTGTTTGCGGTTCCTTCGTTTAAAGCTACTATAATGTGGGCAAAAGGTCCTGTCTGGGTTTCACTACTACTCTCATGTTTTATACACAAACTTATGGTTATTTATGTAGTCAGGAATTCATAACTTTTATCAAACTTCTTATACTCCGACTTTTTCTACCAATCAGCAATTTTTTCTTTTGAATATTCTACGATTTCACTTGCTACCATCAATATATGGTTATGCATCTACTTTAATACCAAAGGTTGGAAAGGAAACCCCATCCGATTGCAGAGAATCTCAGCTTGGACGAGGATGAGGGGCATTGATACACTTTTTGAAACAGACATGGTGGCTTTTTCAATAGCAAAAGAAAAAGTGAAGCAGAAGAAAGTAGCATGAATAGTAGAAAATCTGGGTTTCACTACTACTCTCATGTTTTATACACAAACTTATGGTTATTTATGTAGTCAGGAATTCATAACTTTTATCAAACTTCTTATACTCCGACTTTTTCTACCAATCAGAATCTCAGCTTGGACGAGGATGAGGGGCATTGATACACTTTTGGAAACAGACATGGTGGCTTTTTCAATAGCAAAAGAAAAGCAGAAGAAAGTAGCATGAATAGTAGAAAGAAATGTTTTGTGTCAAAACTGATAATCAGAAAGTGAAATGCAGGCCATATGCAACCCTATGCATCACCAAATTCCCAATGCAGGCTTTTAAGAGTCATGTCATACACTATCTCTACTCCCAAGCCAGTCATATTACAGTGACTATGTGTATGCAGTGTACAAACCTTAGCCACATGTTTCATATATTTCTCGTGCCGAAACAATGTCAGGACATAAAGGGCTGTGTTTTTGTTGTCGGAAAAAGTCATTAGACTAATGACGGCACCGAGGGGTTTCTTTCATTGATCTGCCTGCACGAAAAACTAGTCTCATGAATACACTTTAAAAGCAGACCTTTCAAGTTTTCCTATTTCTTACGCGGTTGTGCAGTGAAACATGTGCCTTGATAAGGATGGCTACGTCAATTTAAAATATGTATCGTCATGTACTTTTAACTTTTGCCTCTGGTTTGGTACAAAGATGGATGCAAAAGGCACGCTTATAAACACATAAACATGTAGCCATGAAATAAAACTGCACAGACTTTAAGTCCTAAGACGGTGATTTCGCACTGAATGTTTTGTCGCATTAGATTGAAGCTATACATACTTATTTTGAGAAGAGTAGGAAAGCTGCATTATCCTTTTTCTCTTTTGTTCCATTGTATTTTAAGTATTACCATTACCTGCGATAAATACATTTAGGAAGTCGAAGGGCTGCATGCATGATATCAGGTGATAAAATCTCGCTACCGTAAAAACGAACAGATGAGCAAGAACCATTCATTTTATACTACGTGCACAAGATCAAAGATAAACTCCCCTTGTGTGTCCGTATATTTTTTCACTTTTCAAATAGATTAGGAATATCGTTTTAATACATTTTTAGTCATCCACCGCGAATCATTTTATAAATTAGAAAATTGTATTTTCACCATGCTGCAACAGACGTTTGTAGAGCAAAAGTATAACCATTCACCCAGGTAGGTTAATATTTCATCCAGCTAATGAAACCCACTGGGAGATAATTTACTCGTGGACAGAAAGACCGGCTACGCTAGGTACATTAGATATATTACACAATGTATGCAATACGATGCATTTTGATGTGGCTATGGACTCACAGAAGCTTTATAGTTGCATGCTTACATTGTTTACGCGTGCAGCAGTAAAGACTTTTGTACCAACTGTTTCAAGTTCATACTTGATATTACTTTGTTTTTTATTCCGCTTCAATGCTCCCTTTACTTTACTCCATTTTTTATAAAGGGAAAGTGTCTTCGGATATAATTCGTGATTACATGATGGTACGCATTCAAACACGCATGAAACAACCTACCCTAATGTGTTGAGCGAAGGGTTGTTATCTGATTCACTAAGTTAGGTTGTAATAACACCTGTTCCTTATTGATGGCACGAGCTTAAAAATTAGAAGCTCGTTTCTCTTACGTCACAAAACACACTACTTTTCTGACTGAAACAAAGCTTTTCTCTGGACAGCTTGTATGTATGTCTCATCTTCAATGAGTCTGCTCTTTTCTATTGCACATCTCATAATGAGAATTGCAAAATCGTTTATGCATTCGTCGTATACTTATCAAGCAAATCTCAAATTTTAAATTGAATGAGAGCAATCTTGATATTTATTAAAAACGATGCTTTGCTTCAGATTTAAAGTAAAGATTCATTCATTCATCAGAAAATTTACAAGTAACTACTCAACATAATCTGCTTAGATGATCTCACTTGTTGATACAAAATTAGCACAGCAAAGGGACACCGTGAAAAAAGAGAATTCCAAAGAGAGAAAGTGACATAATAAAAATAATGTGTGTTGGTGAAAAGAACTAGTCATGCTTCTCTAACATGTCACTTGAAGCAAACAATGAGATAATCAAGCAGCTAAGTGCCATGAACATTATAACAAACTCCCAATTCCCTCATCCTACTAATACCCAGTCTGGGTGTAAACATTTAAAAAAGTTAGTCAAGTACCCTTGTCGTTTGAATTATCATCGCTTAAATGATTGTCTCCCCTTTCTTCCCTCTAGGATGACTTTGTCATTGCATTACTATGTATTGATGTTTTATCATCAGCATATCAACCTACTCATATCATCCTATTCATCATCCATATGACTGCGTTCGCAAGTAATAAAATATATTTGTGTGTACAACAATAAAAAAAAGTCCCTCTAGTCCCTAGACACTCACTGTTCCCATACACTTTTTTTGTCTCTGCTTGCCACTTGAAATAATCCTGATAACATGATCATACAGCACATCATCAACTGGATCAGTAGCAATAATGCATTTCCATATCGTCGCTTCTGGTGGTCGTAGGGTTAGAGTTTGCCTTGCAGTACTACTTCCTCTATTTGATATTTGCTTTGTTTTTTACAATGACATGACGTGAAGAATGTCACTGAGTAAATACTTTTTAGCGATTGTATTGATCTAAATATACGATATCATCGGCATTGGCTAACTTAAAAAACGAGGGATGATGGCAAATACGATTTATAACCCTTTATGTTGACATATCCCAGAGAGTGAAGAATGTCACTGAGTAAATATTTTTTAGTGATTGTATTGCTCTAATTATATGATGTCATCGGCATTGGCTAACTTAAAAAATGAGGGATGATGGCAAATACGATTTATAACCCTTTATATTGACATATCCCAGAGATAGAAGTAAAGTTGAAAGAGAATGCAAAAAGGTTTGCTAAGAATATTATTATTATCCGCGGATTCCATATTTGTTTTAAAACTATTAGATCAGTATCAGTATGATCAAATTCTTAGAAGAAAATTAGCAGATTTCTCTACTTCGATCTACGAGTACCCCAAGAAATCATCTTTTATCATACCGCATACTTATCAAACAAAACAAGTAGATTGATCATTCCAGCTCATATTCTGTGAGAGTCGGTCGGAATGAATACTGATTGACAATCGGAAATGACACGTGACTGACACACGACGGAACTTCCACGGAAATAATTTTCCTGCCAAACCGGGCATACGCTATAAAACCCTTTCAAACCGCCACTCGACCACACTATGCATATACACTGTTGTCTACTTTTGAAACTGTGTTGAATTTATATCAATGTTAGGGTAATAATCTATGTTTATGCCTCCTGATGTATGTCTTTAGATATGCATTTATTTTCAACAGTACACGATTTTGTTTTGCTCAACAAAGGGCTCGTATTATCTAAATATTTAGGTACAATTAGTTAACACAATTTGTGAAAGTTTTGTTGAAAGGGGGGATTATAGGTGTGCCACCTGAATAATTTTGTATGAACGTGTGTCCGACGTACGTTTGTAAAGCTGTATTTCCTATCCTCAATGAGAGAGTAAACCTTCTTTTCCAAAGACCAACTTTATACACGTTCAGTACCCATTACGGAAGTTTTTAGTAAACGATGATCATTTCCTGGGAAAAAAGATTTGTTGATGAAAGCAACGAGGCGGGTGGTGAAGGCTTTCAGGAAGTATGCTTAGATTCATGGAATGTTATACAATAGACAAGAAAATAAAACACTCTGACACCTATTTAACTTCATTACTATTATTACTGTTATTATGTACAACTCGTTACTATTATATAGTACCGATGATGGCAAATGTGTCACTGATTTTCCTGAAGGGTAGGAAGGAGATACTATATATGTGTACAGTCTTACATAATATTGCTTTTGACTTCCGTTTCAGTACCTGTGAGTCAAAATACTGACTGAGGGTAATTCTTTATCACGACAAAACAAAAAAATGGAATTGAAAAAAGTACGTACAAGTTATATTTATTATACATATATAAGTTTAAGTTGAGTTATAAAAGTTCAAAATTTCCTCTCCTCTTACCAATAAAATTATTAGCCTTGTTTCTTTTTCCCATAGGACACTCCTTTTATGCTCTCAGAGCGTAATATTTATCATTCAATCTGTACAACTTTGAGTTCTGATAGAATTCATATGCTAATCTATTACCCCTTCTTCTCTGTAAGCTTATTAAGTGTATCTGTTCC
>JAANSM010004722.1:0-10953 GCA_036850725.1 Orchesella villosa
TTCTTTCGCCGAAAAGTGTAATACTTGTTATGCTGCTATGTTATAATATGTAATATGCTAGTTTTCTGCTCTCATAGTAGGTACGACTTGGACACTATTTTTGCTTCGTTCAAAGAAATGATCGAGACGCTTTCGAGTTGCTTTCATACTACATTATTATTCGAAATGTACCGAACCGATGGGAAGAGTTTTTCGGTTACGTTTTCCAGAATAATGCAATGACTATGACTCATTCGCCCGTTTTTGGGTTGTTACGTTGGTGTTACATGATAAAAGGTGGGCAACGTTTTTTTTCAGGAACACGAAGAGAAAGGAGCCAGTCATGATAGTGTGCTTGTGATGCATACGACGATTATTAAATTTAGTTCTACATTCGCTGACGATATTCCACTTACTCATTATGTCGATGAGTTGTCCTCCATACTCGTATTAGGTCTCTAGAGAGAGCCCATTCTTCAAGTGGCTGGATCTGGTTCCAAACACAACCAAAGTACATATAATATGTTGCAGAGCTGCCTTTCCAATCCCCTACCATGGACAATCGTTGAAGGGCACACGAGGCTTTTACGTAGAATTGAATCAAAGCATACGTTTTTCTACATTAGCAACTCAGCGTCGGGAGAGCAATAGAAAAATTAACTGTTTTCCTTCTTTTAATGAATCCTCTTCTACTCTCCAAACCCTACTCCACTCCCGTCGACATTTTTATGTATTCATTTCAATCTAAACGGCTTAGATTCTCTTACATATAACTCTCTGCAAGCTGGCATTCATTTTTATATATACACGTTTCTGGCTTCCCTAAAGCGAAAATTAGTGAGCACACTTATCTCTGCACTTATGTGTATGCACAGCATTGTTATCCTAAAAATGAATCTTTGAACTGAATCAACAGAGTTAACAAATATGTATATAAAAATGGGTTTGATTCAATTTTCAACGCAAACATAAAATATGACAGAATAGGGATGCGTAAAGTAAAGAAGGGTGAAATGCCAAGTGGGGTTTTCTGTTTGTCAAATAACTCGATTTTGTTGCTAAAATGACTTTAGTACTCTCTCGAATTTATGAGTATTCGTAACGGTTGCATTGTACCATGTATTTCATTTGTAGCAAAAATCTATGAGGATGTCCTTCTTGAAAAATAAAATCATTTTATACGTTTTGTTATATCCTTTTTACATTTTGAGTATTATTACTACGTCTTTAGCCTTTCAGAGATACCACCAACCAGGCAGTAGTACATCCAAGGCACATGAACATCGTATATTATGTGAGGATAATCATCACGCAAATCAGTTTTAGTTTTGGAAAAATAAAACATGCTGATTACGAGCGTTCATCGTTCTCCTTTTTGACTTGATGAAAGAATTCATGCAGTTGATGTACTCCTGCATACTTGCATGTGTAGCCAAGAACACTCACTAATGTTCGGTATCCTTCAAAATCACGAGGTGGTTGTGCATACATACCGTATTGCATACATTAAACCTACAATAAAGTAGTATGTGTAGTGGTATGGTTGGTATATTACTTACTTTATGGTATGATGAGAGTATTCGGCATTAGGAAATGTACGTGGGCATGAGGATGTTGTGAATAGGATTTTTGTACGCGTGGTATGTATTTATTCACATGTGTAATACTTGGCCAAGATCAATGAGTTGCTCTTGTTATGAACATACATGAACATCACTGCTACTCAACTTACTGACTGACTGAACTACGCTGATGCACATATGATGATACATAGAGACTAAGTAAGTATAAACAAAAAAAGCCATAAGTTTTCTTTGCAAAGTCTCACTCCGTTTGACTGACTTTGGCTTGATGTATTTTTTAGTAGCTATGTCCTTTTATGTACCAGTATTTGGGGAAGCTTTGCTATTCATGTTGCAACCTAAGTCATGCCAAAGTCAAAGCGATGTGATGTGATGATGAAGAAGACGACGACCTAGCCGTCTCCAACAACTACTTCCCTTTGTATGAAAAAAAAGAGTCAAAGTAAAGTAACGAGCAACAGCAGCATCAAGTTGTAGTTGAAGTATTACATTTGACTTTCACATTCAATAACACGACCCAATGTTGAGTTTAGCAAGACGAGTTGTGTTGTTCAATGTATTTGATATAATTTTTTTGGTGGTTGGGTATTGTTGGTTGCTGCATATAATGTAGCTACATGAAAACTGAATTTTCAGTGGTAGTTGTTGTACATGAAGGATTGAGAATTTAAGGATGATGCTAAAATGTTGGTTGTTGGTAGTAAGTTGCTAGCAAAATATAAAATTCTCCTTCGATACTCCTTTAGATTAGATTAGGAGTGAAGGTAAGTTACGAAACAATAAGGATATGAGAAGGATGTTGAAATACGTGGATCATCTTTTTTTTCTGGCTTGACTTTTATTTTGAATATTGCATGGATAATATTGTGATAAAAATTCATACTGCTATTCCTTCTATAGTGCTATGAGCAAAACGTTCTGTATTTTATATACATGTGCAGTAAGTAGTATGCACTATATGAATAATGAACATATAACATGAGCAGGCATTTTGGTGATGTGGTATGGTAGTGGTATATATCAACCACGCTTCTAGATGAAAAGTAACAATTCTTCTTTTATTAGCCCAAGCTGAAGCTTTCCGTTGCTGGTTTTGTTGATGATGATCATGATTAGGTAAAAGTAAGCCAGTTGGACTTGCTGTACATCAAGCTATATGGTATAGGCACATTACAATAATGATGCAGTCAACAATGACAAGATGCACATTTGTGAGCAAGGTACTTTGGGGCAGATATGGTTTGAGTTTCTATGCATTGTACTATTGTACACCTTCTCATATGCATATGTGTACAGGTATTCAGTTGAATAAGACATGAAGCCACTAAATGATTGTCCCTGCGCGTTTGTTTATCTGGAATTCACCTTGGTTTTGGTCTTTGGCTTCTTGCTCATCATAAACTTTATGTTGATACTTTGATACTACCCCAAGATTTACGAAGGATAGGACATTTTATGCACAACAGAAATTGTGTCTTGGTCTTATATCCAATTTGCTTTGCAATATTATGTATACTTGAAATAGAGAACGAAGAAGAAAACGACGAGGAAAAATTGAAGTGTGTAGCAATCTACCGTTTGCGAAATCCTTTTCTTACCTCTGAGCTCTTCTATTCGACATGCAATCACTTTTCTGTTAAGTCAGCAGCATACTAATCATAAAATATCGACGGCAATTACCTTCATTTTATTTTCATATCTTTTGTCTGTAAATGTTGATGTGGAAGAGTGGATTGTAAAATGTATGTATCTTCTTTTTCCATCTACAACAAAAATGTCATTTTTATTTGTACACTGCACAGTGGTATATTAAGATTAAACCTTGTCTTTCAAAGTAAGTCATAAGCACTTGCATGTCGGTACAGCGCAGGTCACAGGTACGACAAAGACGGAGGAAGACGCAAGTGAAATATCGTATTTTTGATTTGCAAGATAAATTTAGCTTTCCGAGAATTTCTTGATCACAGAACAACAATTCTAACAAATGAATCTCTTCAACAAACAGAAATTGAAAGGGCATTCGCATCATAAAAAATCAAACTTGACAGAGGATGTTATGAGTCGCGTACATTCGTATATGTATATCAAAGTGATGACAAAAACTCTATAAGTTGGAGATATAGTTGATATATTACTATCATAAAAGCTAAAGCATGAAACCTGACCAATGACCAAAAGCACGCCAAGCAAGTACAAACTTGCCTTGAGTAAGCGAGCAAATTTCGAGGTGAAGTGAAGATTGTAAGAAAATCAGTGAAAGTGGCCTGGCATGGCCTGCCCTATACCCAAACGAAACCAATGCACATGTTATTGGTATATACTTATATGGTTTATGCATGTTTCATGTAATGTGGTGCCATTGGCCATTGCACGTATACCTTCATTTCTTCACATGTTTACAACGTCAAGTGACATAACGCAACGAAACGCAAGCAAAGGGAAGTAGCACACACAAAAAGGTTATTAAACCGAAACTCAATCGCTTGCGTTTAGGTATCTTAACTCCCTTTCATATTCGTACATATTATATACCCCTTCTTCTTCGTACACTTTTTCCAAACAGTCAAGCTCAACTCTCCATGTCTCAAGTGCAAGCAAACTTTCATTTCATGTCGATTCATGGAAAAAGCCATGAAGCAGGGCTAGGGCTAGTCTCCAAGCAATCGTGTCCACGCTACCTTTCCTTCTTGGCTTCTCTTTTTCCTCTTCTAATCGGAAGGAGTGAGTCGACGAATTGGAGGATGTATGCATATGAGCAACATGCAACACCAGCAACGCGTCCAAAAAAACCAAACCAAATAGTAAAATTGGTTTGGTTTTCTACTCTGATATGTTCCTCCCTATTCTTCTTTGTGCTTTTTAAGCGTCTTCTTTCTTTCTCTCTCTCTCTCGTGTGTTCGCTTAGGTTCACTAACATTTGTATTTGTATCCGACCAAAATCACCGATACCAAAGAATATTATGCTACATGATTTGGTGCGGTATGGCGTATGGTGACATGGGATACGGCACGGTGGTGTGGTGTGGAGTTTTTTATGCTATGTCGGTGGGTGTGAGGATAATGATGATATTGTAAAGTGAGCAAAGTAGCAAAGAGCTAATAAAAAATGAAGGTTTCCTTCATTCGTATTAGTTACTAATATATAATACGTCACTGTAGTTCATTTAGCATATGACGATTTTCTCCCTCCTCCCCTTTTAAACGATGTAGATTTGGGGTAGAACTCAGGATTTCGATACGAATACAAATAAAATCTACAAAAAATGGACATAAAAAGTGTGAGCACAAGCACACATAAGTATATATACAGAGCAATCTCAGTTAGGCTTTGGCTTATTAGGTTTCATTTCATAGATGACATGATGAAAATGAAGATGAGAACGAGAGTGTGAAAGAGGAGTATATTGTATCTCGTTTACCACTCCGTGGGTCTTCTTCACTTCAGATTCGTGTATATGAACATGAACAAAATGTACCGTTTTTTCACAAAAATTTGTTCGTGAATATGTTGTATGGTGATTACCCAAGGATATATAGTGGAGCAAGCTACTGGAATCTCGGTACGGCTTTCTTGTCCTGTCCTGCTCTTGCCTAGTTTTTACTCACTAACTCACTTATTCTCATGCGATGCAAACACTCTACTCTTCTAGAGAAAATCTAAAGGTAAGTATATGAAATGATGACATGCATGCATGGAGCAGTGGTTTGGTTTGTTTTGCTCGTTTGGCATCAGGCAGGGCAGAAGACGAAAAGCAGTAGTATATGAGTATATTGAGTTCATGTAATGCAATGTAACATTACATTACACTAATGTAATGCAATAAGGTAAAAAGGGAAACAAGGAAAAAGTGTTTTTGTCGTCCTTCTCTTCGTGTCTTGCTCCTTACTTTATATGTTCGTATATGCTTCAAATACTTTGTTAGTCGGGACGAATGTTGATGATGATGATGGTCATACCTAAAATCCACGATTGTACCTACTGACTGACTTTATCCTTTACTTAGCTAAGATTACACATGCATAATATAAAACATCATGGGCAGTGGTGATGTTGGTGTTATGTTATGCTAGCGTGGTGGTGGTCGAAGTGTAATGTAACGTGTATATCTTACGTGGTGCAACGGTGTGGTATTGAGTATGACTAAGTTTTCTTTTCCTTCTGCTTAGCTCTTCNGCAACGGTGTGGTATTGAGTATGACTAAGTTTTCTTTTCCTTCTGCTTAGCTCTTCAACTACTGCATCAAAAAAGGATTCTTTTGTGAATGAGAGAGCTTCCCTTTATATACACCATCATCTATATGAGAGAAACGAAAACGCATCATTATATCGCATCCCATCATATGTATACATTTTGGTGTGAGTTAGTTGTTCTCTATTCTCTACTGACTGACTCGCTCACGTAAGAAGTGCTAAAGAGAAATGTACACAAAAATGCATACCACCAGTGTACTCTCTTCGCATACACACTCACAACAAGACCTCATGTTAGACATACACATTTACACACACAAGTAAACACAAAAATAAAGAATAGCAAAGCAACCAAAGTAGTAATCTAGCATGGGATAAAATGTTGTATCAATATCCTTACGTGTTTAAAAGCATAACTTTATATATTTTCTTCATGTATTTCTAGCGTGTCCTACTCCACTCGCACTTCCAGTCAGCATTGTGAAGTGACTGAATCTTCTATAAAATTTTTTCCTTTTCCGAGACTGCCTAAAACACTACTTACCAAAGCAAAAGGCTTGGTTTTCCCATCCATCATACAATATAAAACCATAACTATTCCATGAGGATCAACACAACATCAACATAAAAAAACGGCATCATCTTTCATACCGTACCGTCATCATCATCTCATTCTCTTCTTATAATCATTCTTGTGCTTAAGTTGAGAACGAGAGATCCTCATCCTCACCAGCTTCTGTTTGAGAACAGAGAGAGGAGATCAAGAAACAAAAAAATGCATTTTCTTTATGTAAAGTGATCAACTTCTTTCAGCATAAAATACAAATAATACAAACCATAAGTTCACGTTCAGTCAAGAGTGCGATATGATAAGAGGACACACAAGAGTCGTCATATACGAGAAGAGTATACACAGTAATCAAACCACGACTAACTAAAACTGCTCTTCCTTTTTCTATATCACATAATTCATTCTCTTGAGGAGATTTTTGTCTCTTGTTTACAAAGAGCAAGTTGAAAAGAAGAGCACGTCGCGTTTTTTTGTGTGTATTACATTTTTTTACATACTGAGATACCGATACATATCCCATAATCCCATCATATATTATTGCATTGCATTGCAATATTGAGCCTTTTATATAAAAAGTATGCTCAATTTTTCAATCTACATGAAAGAGCAGAAAAGGCTTGCGATGCGATGCGAACTTGTGTTACTTGAATAAGAAGAAGCTATCGTCTCTACAACACATTTGATGCATGGGATTGCGTTGCGTTGCACATTGCAAACAGCGAAAAACATTGGTGGTTTGGTGGTGGTGAAATAATCACAATCAGAAAAACTGTATCCAAATACCGACAGAACACAACAGACATACAAAAGAGTGAACCATACACAACACACAATCAAATATACATGAAAGCCAAAACTAAAAGCAACTGCGTGCTTTTTCTCTTCGTCTGTATATAATTCATATACGTAAATGTTGTTGTGCTCAGTTCACTGTTTCGAGGTTGATGATGATGAGGAGTGGACAAAGATAAAAACGAGGACAAGGAACAGAAGAGACAAACGCTAACAGAAGAGAGCTAAATACTAAGTACAACGCTAATACATTATTTTGTTGGTTGATGGGTGATGGGATTCACGATTATTCAGAGAGTTTTTATATGAGATTGCGTTATATTAGATATACGCATGAGGTGAGAAGAAGTGAAGAAGCTAAACAAGTTCAAAACAATTTTTTTTCATAAGAAAATTATCTGCAATAAGTTAAGTGTGGTTTTTTGTGCGTGCGAGAAAGTGTGAAAGAAAAGAGATTTGATAAGGTGGAAGGTGCGTGTGCGTATGTAAATGGTAAATGCATCTGTCGCAAAAAGTTTGGGGTTGATAATTATAGCTGTTATGTGAAGGTGCTTTTGGTGTCAAATGTGGAAGCATGATTACTCAAAGACAATATATTAAGTCGGGTAAGTGAATTTGGTGTTATTCATGGGGTGAAAAGATGAAATGAGTGAAGGTTGAATGGAGGTGGGTTGAGATTGGAGGAATAAGTGAATGAATTCGTTGTTTGGTTTGGATTCTCTGTAGAAAGTCCAGCGACGCTGGGAGCATCTCATTACTGTGCATTAGGAAGAAGGTACTTCGACATCGTCACTTGCGACACCATCTGTAGAAATGCCGATGAAATTGGAGGAAAGGCTCAATGAGCTGGAGAGCAATGCGGTGAAAGCATTGTTGAGTTTGGGAGAGGTGTTTGTCAGTCAGTCACCTTACAGAGCTCCACCTCCAGTGTAAGGATAAGATAAAGAAAGCAATTGGCTTTTCATGGAAAGTCTAGGTAAACAAGTAAGTCAAGTAATTATAATATCATTTGCTTTCTTGCATGTGTATAGGAAAAAGCAGGCGGAAGCATATGCATACGCGAGACCTTTGCAACCGCACCTGCAGCAACAGCAGCCGCAGTACCAACCCCCGGCTCGATCAGTGATTGTTAAAGCCGAGCCAATTGCTCATGACGAGAGGAGGAATCAATGTCAGCAGCAATCACAAAGAAGTCCCACAATATCTTCGACAACATCGTCATCCTCTGGTCATAATCATTATGTGCGCGAGCTATCATCTTTAAACAATGGTCTCACATTTAACAATCAAACGACAATCAAGTTTACCCCTGCAACAACTGCTGGAAGCAATGTTTGCTCATCAAATAACATCACATCACCTGTGAGCATTCAGCCCGTGTCGGCTGTGTCTTCATCGTCACCGATGATCTCAACAATTTTCTATCAGTTTCCTGCAGCCACCGGTGTCACCACGAATGGAACGACTAGTGGGACAGCAGTTATGTCACCCTCATTTACTATCATTCCGGCACACAATGGACCAAGGACGATGATCCCTTTACCATTAAATGGTGCTCCATTGGTAAAAATAGAGCCAGGAACGGGAGGAGGTCAGAACACTGTGAATTGGAATAACATTCAGTTAGTGAAAGTTCCCCGGACAAGTATTGATAACAGTGGGGTGACCACATTCAGCACATTGGCTCCAGCCACCCCATTAGCAACCAGTACATTGCTACCCAGTCCTTCTGGCAAAGGAGATGGGAAGTCATCATCGTCTCTGGTGGCTGCTGCGGATGGCAAATCGCCAACAAAGTCTAGGGCAAGACGTCGCTCACAAAGTACGACCAAAGGTCAATCTCGCGGCTCCTCAAGAGTATCGTCTGGCTCGTCGGATGTAGTGATTCCATCTTCAGTTGAAGGACTTCCAAATATTGTAAGCTGGGTTTTTGAATGCAATATGGAATGAAATTAATGACTAGTTGTGCTTAGCCAATTTATCTTAATTTGTCTTTTTTGGCATTTCCTCCTCTGAAAGGTTGTGGATGGATATGAAATTTCAAGAGAAATTTGGGCCAAAGCATTCTTACAAAATGACATTATACACGCTGCTGGTACCCTATTCAATGCTTTGTTTAGCTCAGAGGAAATCAAAAATTGCACACTGAATGGGAGAAATGGGACACGACAGCTGTGTCCTGAGAAAAGACATGCTATT
Source organism: Orchesella villosa (assembly GCA_036850725.1). Lineage (NCBI taxonomy): Eukaryota > Metazoa > Arthropoda > Collembola > Entomobryomorpha > Orchesellidae > Orchesella > Orchesella villosa. The sequence continues at coordinate 9,316 of JAANSM010004722.1, forward strand.
TTCAGTAAGTATTTTTTTAAAGTCTCGCATGCTAAACAAGGAATGTTTTGGAGCGTTAGCCAAATAATAAATCTCTAATGAATTAATCATCTCTTGTGTGCTTGCAGGAATTGTAGCGTGGATGAAAAACAAATGCCAAGATCCTTACTCTTTTAATACAAGTCCGGAAGACACAAAAATTCTCAACAGAGAGGAACAAATGATGATTGAAAAGAAAGTGTTTGTAGAAAGGCGATACCAGACGAGCCGAAAGATCCGGGATTTACCACCCGCTCCACAGTTGCCATCTTCATTACCAACCCCCTCCATCGCAATGCCATCATCTTCTTCACCATCTGTAACCCCCAAAAAGAATGCCACCCCGGAGCGGAGAGACAGTGGGAGTTTCAGCAGCATTTGTAGCATCACAGGGGATGAGAAAGGGATTCCTAAAATTGCATTAATTCAGTCTTCAGAAATTATTGCAAATTACTTTCAAAATGCAGAGCCGTTATCCACCTCCGTTCCAACTCCAGCTACATCCCTCCTCCATCATGATGTTGGACCACCACCCATGAAAATGCAGAAGGTTGGCTAGTTGATCAGGTCAGCGTCAGGTGTTGACAGAAAAAGTAAAAAGATTTATATTCATACTATTGCTGTTTAGCATATAGTTCGTAGTTATCCGCATGATTCATGAATTGTTGTTGTACCCATCATTTTGCATAATCCATCATCATATTATATAAGCAACTGTTTTTACTGCAGATGTTCCCTATCTTCAATATTCCCAAACGGAAATGAATGCTCATACATCACATAATAATATGCCACTAATGCCACGTTGAATCATTTTTAGAAAATGAATTAAATGCATGCAAATTATTCACTTTCCTCGTCCGTTTCTGGATTATTGACGTACTTGCGTGGTTTATGATTTTGTGCGAGGTGCCAAGTGCCTTGACCAATTAGTTTATAGTTTACTTACACAAACCAAAAAAAAACTAATTAATATTACAGCATCCTTCCATCATTAATATATTATATTATCATCTGAGAAAAGCATTGTGTTAGCTGCACCGTGCTACAGATAAAAATGAGTATTTGTATCTATTTCAATTTGTACTTTTTTCCAGTGACAACATACAAACAAATGTAGTCCAGCTTTTTGTAACACTTTTTTTAGTCATGTGTAATTTAGCTGAGAAACAAGGATCTTTTCATTTTTATACGGAAATTTTTCGAATAACCACCGACGCTAGAGAGTACGTCGCGGATAAACCAAATAACTGACTTTTTTCTATGTTTAATACAAAAAGAGGGCATGTTATGAGGATAAATAATGATTTATCCAAGTAGCGGAAGTGAGCTTTAATTTTTATCAGAATGAATGCCAAGCAAGGCGATGAGTTAAGAAAAGGGTAGCTTTTTATATCCTCAGTTTCGAAATAATAATTATTATTAGTCTTTGTAGTCAGCAGTAGTCGAATATTCCCTTGTAGATTGCACAGAAACTAGGAACGATAATGATGATAGCATTTTTACATGCGTAGTAAAAAAAGTTACTATGAAAGTAGTCTTGTCGTACTTAAACAATAATAATAATACTATAATACCTAACATTGCCCATACATACGAAGACATTTAATGCATTAATGA
>JAANSM010004724.1:0-10952 GCA_036850725.1 Orchesella villosa
TACATTATATTGAAAAATTATAAGTACATATTTAACTACATATTTTAACCATTTTTTATACATATTTACATACATATTTTGCAACTTATAAGTACATTAAATGGACAAGTCTAATGATAATATGCATTCCAAAACTCATCAGGAATCAGGATACATAAGTACGTATATATATATGTGGTGTAATGGTTGCAAATCGATTCCCGATTTACGACCTAATATAAGTTCGAAGTTTCGGACGTCGATCAAAAAGACAGTTGACTGAGACATTGCATACGCCGAAGTTTAGTGGTAATATTTTACCCCGTTTTTTCATGCATTAAATGTTTTAATACTGGAAAATGGAAAGCGCAGTATAAAGACCAACTATGTCAGCAGAACTTTGGAGGTAATAATATAATCTTCATTCAGTAGCGGGTGCATTCATAACACATAGAATGAGATTAATCAATAGCAATTCAATAACTCAACAGCAGCATGCTTGCCTGCCTATTTGAACCTTTTTTTATGTAATTCATATGTATACATATATTTAAACTTGATCTTTTGATGAATTGATGATTAATATTAACGAGGTGCATATTATATTATAACAAAAAGAATTTTCGGTAGGATATATATGTAATAGTTTCGTATATAATATGTGAAAGTGAAAGTAATAAAGTTAACAACGCAATAGAGGGATTTTGAATAACTTCTTACCACGAAGCTTCCGGCTCCGGTATTCACTAACAACGAATATCGTTGAATACTACATAAATCTATTCAACCTATGAGTGGCTTTTTCTCTTACAATGGCTTTAGGTACGGTTTTATAATTTGTTCATGTTTCACAAAAGTTTATTCATATGGTCAATAGTCAGTTTAATTGCTCATTCATTTATATATAGTTTATTTTCTAGTTAAAATGTTCATCGAATCGAATGCTTGCATTATACAGTTTAATATAGATATGAATCATTTTCGCAAATAAGATTTGGATTTCGGAAGGCATGAATGTAAATCACCGATATACAATATATTATTACTTTTAGAGCACACCTAATTATATAGTATGTCCCGTACTTGCTGATTAGTGGAGAGTGGATTTGGATGGATATCGTATGATTGGAAAATGTCATATACTCACGATCAGTACGCCATCGCCATATACCTCTCTTATGTATGTATGTTTTGCTGTATATTGTTGGGGTTGGGGTTGAGGGAATAAAAGTCAGACGGGATTTACAATCTCAAAGGAAATAGTCTTTTACAAAAGCTTCTCTCAAATTGAAAAAAAAAATCTTACGCAACTGAAAAGCTGTAAACGTCATTCAATCCCATATTTTAGCTAAGCCAACCAACCAAAGAGTATTAAAGACTTACACGAACTACATATAAGGTTGAAAATACAAAAGCTATAGCGCTACACAACATGCCATATGGCATGTAAAGATGAGCCATTTTACATTGATTTTACATTGAATTCCATTCTAATTTTAGACGTACCTGCGGTCCAGCAAAAATCGCTGACACAATCCAAGCTCCAATTAAAGTCCACTTCACTCTCTTCACAGCGCCAGCTAGTTTGAGTGGGTAGACAATGGCAAAGTACCTATCGATGCTGATACAGATGACAACATTGGAGCTCAAATAAAGTCCAAATGCTCTTACAAACTGAGACAATTTACACAATACAACTCCTCCCTTCCACGCAATTGTCAATCTCCAAAAGACCTCCGTAGGCATCAGAAAAAATGTAACGATGAGGTCTGCCATACACAAATTCATGATAAGAAGTGGAGTTCTACTTTTCCCCAGTCTGTCGTGCCTTGTTACTGAGGAGAGGACCATGAGATTACCCACTGCAGCAAAAACGAACAATACGCTGTAGACAATGATGCAGTCTTTATTGAGCGGACTAATTTGTGTAAAGTCTACAGGTAATGATAAGGTCTCCCCATCACTATTATCGGCATTCACACTCCCACCACCAATCAATATAGGATCTTGAGTTGAAGAGGACCAAGGAAATCCATTTCCATTATCAGTGAAGATGTAGTCACTTACGTTTCCTGCTTCGAAATTGGGAGCTGCTGTTGAGTAATTGAATGTTGTTTCCATTTCGTTGAAAATGCTTTCATTACTTGAGCTAAATATTTCTTTCTCTTGAGCTTGTGAGTTGGATTCACCAAACAGAGATTCAATTAATGATTCCTTTGTACTCGCCACAACAACTCTTTCTAGTTGAGTGGTTTCCGTATAGAATTTATCCAATTTGGGTTCACTAGTTCTCAAGTCACCCTCGTCTAGCAACATTTTTGTAGACAACTGTACCTTTCACGTTACAAATCAAAACTATACTGACTCTGTGACTATATATATTCCCTATCAAATATCGAATCCAACAGCCACAAGCTTCCAAATCACATTTAATTGTTAGTATGGTTCACTAAAACGTCATAATCATGAATTAAAGCGGCATATGTTGATGATTACGAACTTTCTTTTGCTTTATTACGGCTTATTGTGCTGCCAGTATTTTGTATAACTTTTTTCGTCCTACGCACGTACGCTTTTTCTTACTCTTGTGGAAATACTAATAAAGCTTGGAATTCAAAGGCAAGCTTTCTTAGCCAATTTCGACCATTTTCACAATCTTTTCATATGTGATTTTTCTTGAAAGCTACACTTTCTTTTTACACGTCATAGACCACTGAATGAATGAATGGATACACTCACCACATCAGAAGTCCACCGTGTGGATAAAAATGAATAAGTGAAAGATGTTTGTGCTGTAATGTAGCTTGTTTTTCCTCCTCGTATTTGTCTATATGTCTATAGCCAACTGCAAGCTCTCAGTGGAAACTGAGCGTAAAGTGAAAGCATCAAGCCGGGTAATAGCTCCTTGACACAAGGGGGATTCAGGATTCAGTTTATGCTGCCAAACTGTAACTTTCAGCCAGTGCAGTAGCTCTACTTCAAACATTGCATTCTAACTTCCCTTATATCTAGCCAGACAATGGGATACACTCCAATAGCACCATATCTATCGCTGTTAAAACAACTTGTGTCCACAATAATGTACATCCGTAATATTATATAAGATTATAAGATATGGTCTTCCGTATCGTCACCCACAAAACAGTATTTTCGCAACTATTCCGTAAACTTATTGCTATATATATAAGAAATGTGTATGAGGAAGCCGAATTTTGTTGTGTGGTTTGTGGGAAACTAACCGTAGATGATAAATATTGCGTGCGTTTGTGTAGCAGCAATAATGTGTAATATTGAAGCACCAAAAAAGCGTATCGGACTTTCAGGCTCCAACTTTCTACACACCATAACATTAATAATCTACGGATGTTGCTATAAAATAGAGTATCAACTTTCGTGGTGGTATTCTTTCTAGGAGGGCATTCTATATATTGAATCATATTAGACAGCTATACGGTTATACCATTCATACATGTATGACCGAAGTCGCCATTCCATTGAAATGCTAAAGTTTGAATGGAGCTAAAAACAAAGTATATCCACATGGAATTTACTGACGAGGGTTTTAGTGTGCTCCTTCACTTTCTCTAAGACTAAAAAGAGCTGTCAAATAGCCAAAGCTTTTCTGTTTTACAGAAAGCTGTGAAAAATAAGACTTTTTGACTGGTTCACTAAAGTGAAATGTGCTAAAAACAGAAAAAAGAGAGAAGAAATGAAAAGTGTCCAAAGAATGCTGGTAGAATACTATGTCAAGAATGGGCATTTTGATTGAAGTGTTAAAAATGCTCGGTTCAACTATAGCAGGAAATTTTGTATTAAAAACTCTATGGAATAAAAAGTTGACAAATATTCGTTGCAAAAAGCAAAAAAAAAACTTGTTTTTTCTCTGGAGAAAAGTTGGTCAGGCCAGAAACAAGTGGAGTGACAAGTGAAACTATAAAAAAGTACGTCATTCATTCATTCCAAATGATTTCAGATTTGTTTTTTGCCCCAAGGTTTAAAGAAATGTTGGGGAAAATGTCTTACAAAAAACTGCATTGAAGGAATCAAAATGTATACGTATTATATGTACGTATTACAATCATATATACACACTTCAGCTTTTCCGTGGTGAAATATTGAGTCAGTGTCAGAGTTTAACTTGAGTCAGCAACATATTTTTTCACAACTTTTGTAACTCCCATTTCCCTTATGGCTGAAATGAAAGGTTTCACAAATGAGATATTATTCCAAGTGTAAAAATCCTTTTTCTTTCTCATGTAAGAACCAAAAGGATGCATTACCTCTTTTCGTTGAGTAATCTGATTGTAGGGCATGGCCACCTGGCATCATAGTCTTTTTAGTCCTTTATGAGACAGTGTAAACCACTTATGTGCAAGATTTTCAGTTATAAATATCATAACTATAAAGATATTATTACATATATACCGTAATATAGTACTTCCATAAAAACAACGTCACCTTTCCCCAAAATCAGTTACTGTGACAAGGGGTCTATTTGGATGAGGCAGCAATTCAAAAGCCAACATATGAAGGAACATTCTTTGATGACAGGGTTCTAGCAGTTTATGCAGAAAATAATTGGAGTTGGTCGTTGGTCCCGTTTCCCTTTTCAGAAGGAAAATGTTTCCTCTCGCTTTAGACCGTTGCACAACTAATATATATCGTGTTTTGTACAACTTGCTTGTTCATTGTCAAAAACTACATCTTTAGGACAACCGGCTTTTCCTCCACCTGAAACCCTGCCAGGTTGATGTTGATACCTGATTTTCATTTGGGCTTACGCCTTACGATAACGACTGTATTGTCCATATATATATGTCTATAATCTCATAATGCTCCGAACTAGTAATACAGCAAAGTAATATAATATCATAGGTTGGCAAACTTATTATTTTCTTGCAATTAAACTTTCCTGTAGGAAAAGCGCAGCATGCCTAAACTTAAAGGATATCCGTGACTGGTAGAAAAGAAACGAATCAAAAGTTTATGTCATCAAATAAAATGTATACTGCCGTTTCAGACCACTACTTTTCCTTCTGTTAATAGTGGGACGAAGGGAAAAGTAAAAGTTGAAGAGAGTAGAAAGCCGAGAGGGCATTCACACACAGCCCACCACAAGCTACCATAAAATTCACGAGACAATAGGAAAATCACCAGATGCTATGAATGCATTTTTGGTGGTTTAGAGGATATAAGGAAAAAGTCTTGGTTTAAGGGTGTTTTTTAAATGGTCGTGGTACTCGATTGGTCTTGATTACAACCAGTCAAACTGACTCTATACTATAGACTCAATAGTGCAAGTAAAATCACCAATGTCTGCAACGGGGTAGCTGAGAAGTAATGCATGTACATAACTATCGCTTGTCGCTTGCCAAAGATTCACCACGATTCTTTTACTTATCAAGTCTCCATTTTGCTTTATTATTTACATGCAGTATATTCATGCCCCTCAGGCCTGACATGGTTGTGAAAGTCAAGACGTGGATGGAAGGTGATGTGATATATTTATGATATGATAGATAATGCATGTTTTACCAAGATCACGTTGTTGGGTACGATAGGTGTAGGTAGGGATTATCTTTACCTTTCTTATGTAATCATGAGAGTCTTCTTTCACCTTTTTGTCTCTGTCCTACTTGTAAATCGTCCTTTTTACTGTGTTTTTTTAGAAAGAGGAATTTGGGATTGTGACTGCGGCACTAAAAGGAATACTTATTTCATGTTCATCTTTTCCTTGGAGCTTTCATTTCCTATCAAATCGGTATTATTTTTCATCTTTTCAGCTTATTGATTATGACCTTCATGTGATATATCTTAAAGATTCAATCTGGCTTTATGATATCTATTTACACGTGTGTTTATGAAGGACGTGCATAGAAACTATGTAATATGTATGGATCAACTTTCATCGCTTTCACTTTTAGTATACGCCGTATATCTATCGACACACATTATAGAAACAAATATTTGGATGGGATTTACTTTTTTCTTGGAATATATGCTTCTAGGAGATTCTACAGAGTGTATCTAGCCCTTAAAGATTTTTCTCGTGGGGTTGTTTGAGAATATTGAGCCTTCTTAGAACTGCATACATTTTTCTGGATTTATTAACAATGAATATAAACCCTTTTCCTATGTCTATTTGTATACAATGTTAACCGTATTCAATAAAGATTACAATGATGGTGAAAGTCACACAAAGTAAATATGACATTATATACTCATGCAGTATAATATAAATTCAATAAGGGCTCATACTTACATGTAATTTTTATTTTCATAAAATCTGACTTTTCATGGTTCATGTATTTTTCCCTTTAAGCCTGTTAAAGCTGCCAAGATCAAGCTCAATCAGGGAAATAAGGTTGGGTATATATTATATATGGATGATTTCTATTTTTAGAGGATCGGATGCTACAAAATCAACGGTGTACCGCATATATGCGTTTAACATGAGCTTATGCATTCAGAATGTGTTCAGAACTTGACTCTGTTCTGTTACATTATATTTACTGATGTTGAAAATGACGCATTGAGATCAACATAATCTTTTTTGTATGAATAATATAACGTGGTGTATGGAAAGGAAACTCTTATAGTAGTAAAGTTATATTGGTATAGTGGCATTGTCACACGGTTTGATAGTGATACACATTGATGTATGAATAAACAATGCACCACTTCTCTTTAAAACAACAAATGTACCTCAATACATGGCTTGTCTTTCTATCGAATTCATTGCCTAAAGCATGAAGAACGTTGAACAGTCAATAAAGTGTGGTTTGGATGGCTGTATTCTATGAAATGAAGCGCTTCTGCTTAAACAATACAACACTAACACTGTATGTAACTGACATTGACAAGCCACAATTTTTCCACACTGCTTTGTAAGCCGTTATCTCCACTAAAAATGGTAAACCAAAAATTAAATTAAGGACGTTGGAAAAACAAGGAACAAATAAATGGTATACCTCAAAGAATTGTACATGTGGTTCCATAGTTCCATTCATGGAAGAGTGGTATTAAAACAAAAAACTATATATATAAAGTAGTGTATTATCAGTCTCTTGAAATATAACATTAGTCCCTGGAAATAATAGCGAGAAGTTGTAAATTTGGGTTGGAATTGTGTCAAGAATACAAAATCACCTCTTATATAATCTCTCGATCATACATGCATAATATACAGATTGTGTATAACTATATATGATAGGAACTCACATATTGCTTCAATTGTCTTTTTTGTGATTGCAGTGCGAGTTTTTTTTGCAATCTTCCCAAAGTAAACAGTCACGATTATGTTAAGCACAAACAATCAGTAAAAGGTTACGATGGAACACGAAAAGGAGGAGAAAACACGTTAAGAAATTGCATACATTTTCTGGAAGCAAATGTGTTTTTTGCTCTTTAAAGAAAATTGTGAGTTTCTCCAGTGCCAGTTTAAAGCTGCTTGTCTGGTTGAAGCCTTACAGATGGGGAAAAGTGAGACATGAACATGAAAACAGCTTTCATAGCAAATTTACTTATTTAAACCGAATGAGTGCTAAAGACACATTTTACGTCAGGCAGTAACTGCTTCATTAAATCTATTCAAAGTTCGAACATGAATATATTATTGGTATAGTTTAAACCAAGACTAAGACTACTACTAAACTCTGTGTAGGCGTGTAAGGTTACTTACAGGTCACAGGTGGTTTCATATTTTATGATCACTTGAATTCTTGAGTAGTATACGAAAGCTGTATTGTATGTTTGAACTACAATTGATATGGACAGTTTTACGTGTACATGATTTTCACAGCCTCCTTCTTGGGCATGCCAATGCAGCTGGACTTCGTTGTACCCTCCCAGGTATCCCACAGAACAAAATGTTTCCATTACGTAAAATTTCAGAAACATTTTGCTTCAAGTTACAATAAAATTTTAATCACTATGAACTTTACTAGCTGTCGCCCATAATTAAGTGGTCCTTGTCATTCGAACAAAATTATTCAGTTTATGTAAGTGAATTCTAAAGACACCTTTTTGTGATTCTGCATATTTCACGAAAAGAAAAGTCAAACTGGAATGTTCTCTTAAACATATGAGCTGAGCCAATGTTTTAGGCTATGTAGGTGTACAGTGTGCACTCATAAATATCCCACAATAGGTAAGAAAATGGGAATGAATGGGATGTTCCGTTTACATTGAAAACTAGTTTGAAAGAACTCGTTTTCACTATAAGAAAGTATTATTAACTATAGTACTCCGTGTGGTAAGCTAACCCTTCATAAATAGTTCCCATTTGTAGACATTTGGTCAAATATCATGGTTTGATTGTATACTGCTGTTTGTAAAGCGCATACCAGCTAGGGAGCAGAAAAAGAAAATTGAAGGATATATTTTATTTACACTGTGCTATTCTTTGCTCAATTCTGTAGAGAATTATACAAGAGGAAAACGGAAAAGAAATTTTTGCTGAAAACCAAAAATACACTTGTTTTACAGCATATGTATTCAGGGCGTATGTTGAGAGTAAGCTTACAATGCATGACCTTACCCAACTTGAATAGATTTAGTAATGACCATCACTATAAGGTCTAAAAATGGCTTCCAAAACATACGAATAGCCCAAGCTATTTTTATCCAGTTTCTATCTCTCCATATTTCTCTTTACGTATTCATTATAGTCATCATTTTTAGCTTATTCTTCGATAGTCAATGGGGAAAAGATGAAAGAAAAGGAAGCAATAATCACATGACCTTCACAGTTGTTAAAGACAAAAGATATATGTATTTGCTTAAACCTTCTCGTTTTGCTTGCATTCATAGATAGAAAGACAGAATGAGAATGATGTCGTTAGCTGTTTGCAATAAATGAAATTAATGATTACCCTTGCACTTTCATTTGCACATTTAGTTCAGAATTGGCGCATTCTTCGTAAGACAAGTACATGGATATTTGATTGCTGCGGAAGAATATAGTTTGGGAATTATATTTGGGTACATATTTACGTATGAACTATCTATATGGGTACGATCAACGGAAAGGAGGTTTGAGGTTTCTTATGTCTTTCAAAGAGGAGCAGGCGATAGTTGAAGGGCATAAATTCTAACTGCGCACTACACAAGTTAGACGTTAAACCAAACAGCGCCTAATTTAATTATCATTATAAATCTATCTTGACATGCCTTATTGAATTTTGGGGCTAAAAATAATGAATAAGGCAGAATCACCAGCATTCCCCCGAGTCCGAGACGTGTATGATTGCACAAGGGTGGGTGTAATTTTTTTTTTTTTTTTTTTTTCAATTTTTTCAGTTTCACATTTTATTCAATTACTAGAAAAAGTTTAACAACTTAAATTATTATAACGATTAAAGATAAAAGACTTCTTCCATTGGACTGGAAGAAGGTAATGTTCCCATAACGCTAATTGCATTTCCACGTTGGATGGCTAGTGATATCCGCTGGTAAAGAAAGTTTCTGGATCGCGAATCTCCAGTCTGAAGGATTAGTTGCGACCCGATTGTGTCAACTAAACATTTTGCTTCTGATGACCAAGGGCCAAAGGTTTCAACAGCAATCGGTACGAAATAGTTGTTTTGGGCTAAAGATTGGTATTTTGAGACTTTTCGTTTGCTTGCAATTTCTGCAGCTGCTCCTGCTTGGACTGATGATGCCTCCAAATAAGATGTAGCCAATGTGTCAACACAGGTAGCATCCCATATCAAATATTTTCCTTTGGACCAGGGAATGAAGGTCATTCCATCCGGGCGCTTCCCGTCATCGCGAAATAGACCAACGGGTTCCAAAGTAGACGGTACATGTATGCTAGTTAAAGCACGTTGAATTATGTTATTCAGCTCAGAGTGCCTGGAGAAACGTCCTGAACTTTTCTTACAGCTTAAACCATGCCGTCCTTCCTCATCTACTTGTATACCACAGTGGCAAGTGTGCGGTCTGCAAATTTTAGTTCCAAGCCGAAGTCCTACACAAACTCGGAATGTTTGATCCTGAAGAAAAGTACCAACATTGGGAGAAGGAGTTGCTTTTAACCAAGAACCAGATTCAGGTTTCTGCAAGGCTAAGAAACGGGCAGTATCTATGGGCGAGTCAAATATCATCTCTTCTTCGACTAGTCGCATTGTATTGATATCGTCCCAATTGTTTTGAAAGTGCATCACGGATGGTTTGATGTTGTTATTGAGTACGTCCCAGATTTCTAGGGCTTCATCTAAATACTGTACCTGGAACTCATCATTTGATTTATTAAGAATTTTTCCGACGAGATCCTGAACAGAAAAAGCTGAAGACAGAAATGCCGGTAACATAACATCCTGTACTTTCCTAATTCCCATTCCACCAACACGAATAGGTAATGAAGCTTGTGTCCATTGTTTTTTCTCCAATTTTGTATTAAATATATTATTCATGGCGTTCTGAATTGTAGCGTCCATTCGTTCAACAAACTCCGGAAATTTCCACATCGGAAAGGTTCTCATGATGTAGGTTAATTTCGGAATTCCAAAACAGTTTTTCAACAAAAAGTAAGCATAGTGTGCTCGTAGTTTTGGTAGTTTGGAAAGCATATTGTTCAAAACTTCTAATTGTTTTTCAACATGAGTAACAAATCCATCCAACAAAATAGGGGCTCCAAGTAAGTTCAGTTCATGTGATGTTACTACACGTATTCCAGGAGCGATTCTTTCAAAACTGGCAAGGGTATTGTAGTTGATTTGATTAGAACAGAAATACAGCTCGCATTTATTCGGATTAATCTCCAACCCCAATTGTTTGGCCCCTTTCATTAAAGTCTCGAAATCTTTCAAAACAATCTCGGGTTTGTCACAAAGGGTGCCATCGTCCAAATACCATATATTTAAATCAGAAAGCAGTGAATCAATGAGCGGTTGTATTGCCAAACTGAAAGCCATTGGTCCAGTAGGGTCCCCTTGTTGTGCTCCGACTTGAGATGAAATAGTTTTGTCTCC
>JAANSM010004725.1:0-10951 GCA_036850725.1 Orchesella villosa
TTTCAGCTTTTTTGAACGAAAATGATTATTGAACCCATGCTATAATAAATAGCTAATAACATGTAAAGTATATACATGCAGGTGAAGATACCTTAGCAAATATTAAAACCTTTCCAAAAAGAAGAAACCAAAACGTTTCACGTATTAAGTTCAATTTAAGTATGTGTATAAAGTAGAGGCAAAATAGGCAGGCTTGTTTATAAATACATATATTTGAAATAAAATTGTATTTTGCATACAGTATTGGCGAATCGCATGGATGAAAGTATTTAAATACAGTATTTATTTTACAAAGTTCGTTACAAAAATTTTTAAATACAAAAAAGTAGTTACAATACATTTTAGGAGATTCAGGGGCTCAAAATTTGATTAGAAGGTTGTGTTTTCTAAACACAACTCACAAAACATACCCAAGGCGACACTTATATTACCGTACAATTCACTCCTAATTTTAAATGTGCTTAAAATATGTGGAACTGATCATTTTCTTTTCCCTAACTCCGTCTTGCGATTGACTTTTGCTAAAGGTTATTGGTTTATCCATGAATTAGAATGAGAATATTTGTAGTATTTTGAGATGCATTTTGTATTTGTGAGATGTATGTTGATGGGCTACCTCCTGAAATATGTATTTAAGAAATTCGAAATATTTTGCATGTGGAACTCATGTATTTTGAACAAGCCGGAGTATATGGAATAACATCGTATGCCAAAAATGTCCAAGCGGAAACATGAAAAATAGTAAAGTCTTATACAAACATACCTAATGCATAGCATGCATTGCTAAATTTTCATTTTCCAACGCTTAAAACTTATCATAGCTTTGATCTTTGATACTTTATACGTGAGGTTAAAACCAAATTAAATGGATATAATGCAACAGATTCCTCATAGAAATTAAAAATTCCCACAGTTTAAGCATAACTATCACTACGTTCATTCCGGTGTGGACTTTCAGTAACTTGGAGATAATTTTTCTTACCAAAACCCTTATTTACAAACATACTAGTGCTACAGATACTTCAATTGTCCAAGAATTTCAGTTAATTTGTTGGAAACTATTCGAATAAATACTTCAATTGTCGGGGATATATGCTTGTCCTATGTGATTTCTAATAAGCTACCAATACTGTAACTCGTGTCAAAGCAATACATACTTTCTCTTGTACAAATAAGCATCCGCTTTTAACGTGCCACTAGTAACGTTACTATCTGACTAATACAAAAGCTAAGAAGGTTCAATGGTGTTTGTTCATCCATATAGTTTACCGAACCAATAAACGCTTTAAGAGGTTGCATCGACTTAACATATCTCTGTACCCATTTCTGTTGATTTTTATTTTTCAAATTCGGCACAATTCTCTCTCTGACCGACCCAATACATTGCTTAGACAAAGTGTGCACTTTACTTTGCAAACTTGAGTAAAATAGATCAATCCCAAATGATTCAAAAGCCATTGCTGCACACCAAAGCACTCCAACCATTCCAATTCTAGCATATCCTAAAGCCACTATTTCATAAATTCCCGTTATGAATAACAGTTGCATATATCGATAATTGCAGTAGGAATCAGTTCCATCTGTTGTGTCAAATTGTAGTAGCGGTTTAAAACTTGAAGCTCTCGGTAGAATCTAAAACGTCCATTTAAATTCTGTGATAACACTTTCCGCTGAAAATAGTGTACATATCTCATAAAGCAATAGGCTTGAATGAATTAAAGGTCAAAAAGCCAAAATGCAAAACATCCCATTCCATCCAAATGCAACCAATTCATCAAGAAAACGAGAAGAAACAAGATGATCAATGAACTGTAACTCCATTCTAAGGTTGGATCGGTACTCTTACATTCTGGTATCAGAAAATATCCCAACTGAATCGAGTTGCAAGGTCCGAACCACCGTTGAAGAGAAAATAACATAACGATTGCTGGAGCACGGATGATCGCATATAAGGAGACTCCCTTCATAAATCGACTCTCAAATTTAGGCACTCGTTCATTTTGAAACTCTGTGAAATTTTAGTTTTATTGATTTATTGAGTATTTGATTTTATTCATAATGTTTAAAATCTCTACCTATAACGTTTTGATTCTCAAATGTTACAAGGATGTTGAATAACTCCATGAAATCCTCCCTTTTCCTGATAAGGATCCATTTTGAAGGAGCGCAAACACTTGTGCCAACGGCGATGAGCCAACTTATCAGTTTGATTGCTAAGTCTTCATTCGTACTCTTAAAGAAAAGTTGGTACCATAGTAGCAAACCACACAAGGAATATGTGATGGTTTTAACAATATCCCAAATATGTTGTTTTTTGCTTGTCAGTGACAATTTTACAGAATGTGGGACAAATCGTAGTGAACAAGTTCCCCAAAACTTATGTATTTCCATGAAGTACTTTATGTAACAGATCAAGTTCGCCTTTACCAACATTTTTACACGGGTCACGTGGTGATTCACGGTGCGGATTTGTGTTTCTGGATTCCAACTAACTTTTTCTCTCCACAACAGTTTTGAAAACGCCGACGATATTCTTATAGAAACATGAGAACGAGCCCAGAGACAGTGACACAAAAATTCGTGTCATTCAACACTAAAAGATAATTGGCTTATCCAAGNTTTGAAAACGCCGACGATATTCTTATAGAAACATGAGAACGAGCCCAGAGACAGTGACACAAAAATTCGTGTCATTCAACACTAAAAGATAATTGGCTTATCCAAGTCTTATATAACCAAATAAAATCATAGTTCATTTGTGTCACGATTATTGCCAAAGTAAGCTGTTTGAGCCTTGCGCAATCATAGGTTTCAAATTTAGAGCATATAAAACTTGGATCTACTGATTACAGCCAATCAGTCCAACTCAAGTATTTGCGTAAGGTACGCGAGCATTTACTAAGTTACGTAAAATAGCGTGTTTTTAATCAAAATCGAATCAACAGTGTTTGTTTCAACTATAAAAATTTAAATGAGCTGAAATTTGCGATTGTGGCTGCACACGATTAATACATATGTGTTAAATTCCCAGCCACTTTGACAAATAGACGATTTGACAAATGTTAATAATATGGCATATTGGTTAAAAAATATGCGCATATTTCTCGATAATAAACTTTTTCCCTTAATCCGCAATTCATTTTTTTTATTTACAATTTTGCTCCTTTCAAAAACTAAACAAATTTTCATTCAAGTTATTAGATACGTACAATTAAGCCTATCTACGATGATTTTTACTCAAGGACTAAGACTCCGTTAGAAAAGTTATGTAAACTCGGAATAGTTATTCGCTTGATAACACAATGTAAGCTTAGTCTCGTTCGTCAAGTATTTGAAGTAAAAAGTTAGAAAAAAGTTTATGAACTAAAATGTAGTAAATTTTCCCTAAAAGTGTTCTTGGGTAAACCTTGCGTCTATATTAGAGTTATGAAAAAGAACATGGAAATGTGATTTTGGCAGGTTTGAATATCACACTGACAAATAAATTTGAATTTTCAAAGTTGCTATTCGTAAATGTAAATTGTTACGCGTCAAATAGCTCTTGGTATATTAGCTTTATCTCTTTTTTGTTTGAACATAAGAATAGACACAGACGTTTGACAATTTGATATAAACAGACATTATGCTTAATATGAAAACAGTAATTTAATTTAATTCTTTACGCCAGAGTCTAGCCACATCAGCACGAAAGTACCATACGCCCAACTTATCAACGGCATAGATTCGATAATTGATTTCATGTGAAGTTGGCCAACTCATCCATACTGGTATTTCGCAAAACCACGCCAAAATCCTATAACATATCTTATTCTATTAGATACCTTTCGAAGCAGAACAGTCAAATTATAATGTTCGTGACATTTAAAAGAGGGGTCAGCACGACACCTAGATATTAAAACCTACAATTTCGGTTGTTTTATTATTTGGTGATAAAAATTTTCCCTTCTCTTTCATAAGTTGACTAACGAGACAAGAAATAAACAGATTTTATTTCATCGAGATTTAAGAAAACATTTCAATTTAAAAGAAATAAGATCTTTTTCTACCAACACAGAAATTAATCGTTGTCCTTATGGTTAATATTAATAGATTATGTTTTGTTGGTTTTCTGAGGCATTCGTTTAAAAAAAATAGATAATCATTGAAATTCACAAATGTGTGCATAAAATCTTCGCATGTTCCAAACATTTGAAATTTCAATAAAAATTACCAAAATTGACTTAATTCTTAGCATATTCACTTACGTAAAGTTTGAAGGCAATCACTGAACGGATTAAGGATTTTCTAATCGAAGTATTAATCGTGTCTATGGCTGTAGGCTTTAGCTTAGTCATTGCACCAGTTTAAATTTGCCCAAATGTATGATTTATGATTCAAAACAAAGCATGTGGCACCGTTTAGAAATTTATTTAATCAAAGTCAATTCTTGACTTACACTTAACTTATGTTTAGAAAACATCATTAGTTTGGAGAAGTGCATAAACAAAAAATATATAGTAAAACGAGGCCAAACTCACCGGCTAAATCGGGTTTGAAACTAGGATCCCTAGTAATTTTAAAGTTGAACACGTTCCTAAGGCCAAATATTCATGCATCCGCTATAATCAAGGATGGGGAAAGCTTTCATTCGACTTTTTAATCTGTAGCGTTAAGCTATCGGCATATTTACATTTCAGCTGAAGGCTGGCAGTTGACAATGACATACATATAGAAAACTACTAATTCAGGGCTTCTGTGACGTTTTGTCCAAAACTGACAGCGCATATAATTTTGGGTATTCGATACACTCAGTTTTAAACCCACAAATGGCATTCTAGATTCGTAAATGCTGAACTGGTTAGAAAATTTCTCTGAAGAAATTTTTTAAATCGCTAGACTTCAGTGCCGAACAATGAATTTCTAACAGTGTAGTTTAAAGGGATTTAACAGTTTCACAAAATCGTTAAAAAACCAATCAAAGTCCTGAATCGAATCCAACCATGTCGCTGACGAAAGGCGCGTTAAACGTTCTTTTTATTATTCAAAAATGCATTATCACACCTTGCTACTTTGTTCGACCCAATTCATCAAGTATTCGAGCAACAGATGAACCATTTCTTAACAGTAGATTTGCTCAAAGGGCTTGGAAAATATCGCAATATGTTCGCGCCTTCCTTCTCACCCTTCTTACCTGGCGAATCAGATGGATTTTTGTCAATTGGCATAAGAGTAAATTATCTCAATTGGGAATGTGCTTTACAATTTTCTCCATCAAATTAATTTCTCTCTTCGCCCAATTTACTGTGGAGCGATTAAAACATGAAATCGTTATTGGAATGACACAACTTTTCAAACATGTTAAAGTGGATGGCTTAAATCGCAAATCTGAAATTTCAGTGAGGGTGTTATGTATCTACGGTTTGGCATTATCATTCATTGCATTTCCTGTAGCACTTGGTTGTTTTCCTTTAATTGGGAATCATGAACCATTGGAAAACTTTTTGGATGCGGTAATGCTGCACGCCAAACGGAGTAGGTTAATTTCAAAACTCGTGGCTTCTTTTGTTTACGTTTCTGTTGCAACTTATGGAGCAGCAACGTTCCTTTCAGTTATGCTATTGGTTGTTATGTTTGGAGAAGCCACTCAAAAGCTTTCAATGGAGTTGAGAAGTAGTTCTTTCCGTCTTTGGGGTTTATATGGGAAGACATTTACTTCCAAGCGGTTTGAAGTACATTGTAAATTTGCCCAGTGTTTGAAGCACTTTCGACTTCTCCAAATTTTGACTATTATAGGTCGTCAACTGTCTTCAGATTTTATTGCAGTTTTGGCGTTTTTTGGAATTATTACGGCATCTTCAGCTGCTGTTTGTGCACTAATTCTTTATCAATACCTTCCAATCTTTGTGGGCATTTCTTGTTGCCTAATTGTGATGATTGTGTTCACATTTGTTTTTCTACTTGAGTGAGTTGGCGAGTAGCCCAAATACAAATTCAATAAGGTTTAAAGCGTACTGGAGCTGTTTGCTTACCTCACGTTTTTGTCGAAGACAGCTTAACTCTTGTCCTGTAATTAGTTACTCGATTGGAGTGATGGTGGTGCATGTTAGACCAAGTACGGCACTTTCTATCTCGGATGTTATACTCAATTGTACTGCTACCCTGGCACTTATGGGGGATTTTAATCGAATTCGAACTAGAATTTAGAAACCAAATATTGCAGAAGCGCATATGCGCAGATGCGTAATTTGTAAATATGGTAGTCATACGCAAAAATTTGTTCGTCGCAATGTAAATAAAAAGTAGTTGCGGAGTCTTTAGATGGATTGTGGGTCTAAATATACGAGACTAACTCTGTATCTGCAATCTTTTTTTCGGATTATGAAAACCTGACTTATGTTAGCCGGCCAAAAATAATTTCGATTTATTTATAATAAAATGAGTGCTGTTTTCATTTATAGAATTTATTGTTTTAGCAGCATTATAAGATGAACCGAATATTTTCAGAAACAAAACCATTTTATCAGCTCGTAACTGATAATATTGTCGTAACCTATCAACTATTCCTTCCACAATCTGAAAACATTTTTAACAACATTATTATTTACTTTATACGTATATACATTACAGATGACTTTGTGACCAACACTCGTTTTGGTAAATACCCTACTGTGAGATTCAAGCAGTAACAAATTATAATGTTTAATGTGGCAAATATAATTTCTAATTAACCTTTTTGTGTGGGATATTGTTTCTGTTAATTATGAATTTTCTGTCACAATAAAACACGCTCTTGCTACCTAGCGTGTAATGTTTTGCAAAAAATAGTTTGTCACTCATACAGAGAATCTATCGTGAACATGGGGTTGTTTTTCTGTTACGATAATAAAAAACATTGCAGTATTTTTTAACAACCGGTCTTAAAATAATAATACTGTTGTTATAAAGAAATCTTATCGGAAAAACAAGGTGAGGTATTACTATCTCTAACGTCCAGCAAATTTTGACCCTAAACTGAAATTCATGTTAAACTGTTTTACATCATTTAAGTTCTACATGTTTATGATTAGCTTACGAACCTACCTGTATAACTGGAAGCACGCTGTACTAGAGTAAACCAACGGTTTGCTAAAAAACTTAAAATTCCATGTTGTTCTCAGAACAGAATTCTTTGGTTCATAATAATTCAGTCTTACGTTGATATTAGGAGCATAAGGAGTGTCCCCGAAGTAAAAAGATAAAATTCGACGGGCCTTAAATTGCAACATATTGGAAGTATACAGCCAGCGATTGAATACGTTTATAAAGCAACTCAACATGTGTAAGCAAGTAGCCAGATCCTTATCCCAACGTCAATCTTCCAAAAGTTACGTTGGATGTAGGAAATCGGTTTGAAATTGAGATTTCCCACATGGAGTAAAATTCGACTTTTAGATTTTGGTTCAAACCCAAAATTTCAAATGTTAAGTAATCTCCAAGCCCTTTAGCACAAATATAGTATAGAAGTCTACAAACATATGAGACGTTAAAGTAATACTTTTGAACAAAGCGCGTCGAAACCACCGCTCAAAAGCATTTTAAATTTTTCGACCAAAAAAACTTTTTGCTTCATGAGGTCTATGTGAACTCATGACTTCCTAGAAAAAGTGTATGAAGTATTAATGTCCATCCTTACTTAATATACCTTCAAAGTATATACGCCGTTTGTCCTGTCCATTGCCTACTGTTTGGCGACGAGCATTTGAATTTGGCTATTTCTAAAATTGCTTATATTCTAAATTATACAACAATGGTTTTGTTCGTAGAGAGTCACGCCTTTACTTGAAATCGAAATAAACTGACCTGTATCTAAATCAACACATTCTAAAGTACAGAAAACATTTGAATTTATGGACAAAATATGCAATGATTTAAAATGCGAATCGACTCAAAATTTTATAGGGTGGGAAAAACGCTTTATGGACACCACATAAATAAACTTCTATATAGTACTGCAAAGTAGCATTGATGAGAAGATTCATAGATCTACACATTTATCTACGAAAGATGTTCTTTCTAAGGATAGATTAATATAGCGAATAGTTTTTTAGGGTAAGGATTAGAAGCGATTCATTTTTATCTTTTTACTTCGAGGACGCCCCCTAGTCAAAAATATTTTTGCAACTGTTTTCATACCCTCCATGCAATATTTATTTGTTAATCGTGAGTTAACTTTCAAACAAATGCTTCGAATGCAAAAAAAAATAAAAATCCGAGTAAAAAATAATATAGTCGCATGTGTGCACATGTGAGTTTCCCAAACACAATGCTGGAGTTTTTCTGATTTAATAAAAAATTGTTTTGAATTTTCTCACAAACATTCATTATTTTGAGGACAGCAACCAATTCAAGGTATGAATTGTTTTTAAAAACATCAATTTAGTAAGCCAAAATCTTTTCTACTGGACAGAACGCTGTTTACTTAAGAACTTAAAATGGCATTGACAATTTGCTCACTTAAAGTTCAATTTATCTTCCAGAAAATTGTCCCCACTCCTTATTTTATTGAACCAGGGAATCTGGCTGTCATAGAAAATCCATACCGTGTCCGCACAGCTACTAGAATGAGACGTTATATTCATATATTGCTAGTGGGAACCATCTATTTTTACTTAATTTTTACATTTTTCCGAAGTTTATGGTTAATATGTAGGCAAAATATAGATTTTTCACAACTAATTATTAACACTACGGTTTTCATCATGTGTGTGGTTGCAACTGTCATGTATAACACGCTAAATATTCACCAAACTCTAATTAGAAGTCAACTACATGAACGACTAAAACTCGCAAATATTCAGGAAGGTAAGATATATTGTGCAAGAGTAAAAGTACTTGAGTTTTAACTTAAATTTCTAAAATTTCTAAATCTTACGTTTACAGAAATCAGAACGAGTCCTACTAATACATTGAATAAACTTATCGTTCCGACTATTACCGTGTTGTTTTTATCATTTCCTTTATTTACGTTTTTACTGCCAATACAAATCGATTACGACCCAACACAATTAATATTTCGTACTGTTGAATCCTACTTTCCCAGACCCTGCCTTCCTCAGTTGCTAGTAAAATTAATTGCCTGTATAGTACTAGGTAGCATAACATTTTATGGTGCTGGAATAGTACTTTCGGTTGCGCTTTTTGTTATTATGGACATGGAAGGAATTCAACAGCAATCATCTAAGCTTTACTTAACCTTAAATCAAACAGATTCTTTACCACTCAAGAAGATGCAGCGCTGAAAATCCTGCTTGTTTTCACTTAAAGTTTCGAAGCAGTTTAAAATTAATACGTGTTGTACGACTACAGATTCAAAGGTCGAACGAAATATTGGAAACGAATCTTTTTGTTTGGATTGTAATGGGAATGTGCATCTCCGTATGTTGTCTGTACGCAACAGTAAGGCTTCGTGAAGTGTTGCCGCTTACAACGTACTTGGCTTGTCCATTAATTTATGCTGTATTTCATTTGTGTGATTGGGTTTATTTCACACTTGCAGCAATATCAAGAAGGACTGGAGAGAAATTTGAGGAGTTTTGGAAGTGTTTTGTGTTTGGAAGGAGGGAAAGAATTGAGCTAAAGGCTTGTCCCCCAATTGGTTATTCGGTTGGTCCTTTAAGGAGAGTAAATGAAGGAACTGGAGTTGCAGTCGCCTTTAGCGTTGTTGACTGGACAGCCTCCATAGTTGTTATTTAATATTATGATAGATTGACATGTATAATAGAACCACATTGGGAGTTGTAGTAAATTGAAAAATATTCAAGATAATTATTGCGATTATGGTTTATTTAAATCTTAATCAATAATCTTACATCATCCTAATGTAATTCAATCTTATCTAAGTCTAATAAACGGATTAGTTAAATCTTTGATCTAAAATGTTCCTCTGATACAAGTTATTTGTAGAATAAAATAAAAAAACACAAAACATAATTTTGCACATGCATCTTTTCTTCATCACCAGGATTATTACATAGAAACGAAAAATGAGTTCGTGTAGTTTTTTGTGTACTTCTACTAACTATATACGTTTGTAATAGGATTACTAGTAAACTTATTCCCAGTTTGGTGTCATATTTTCAAAAAACACATTTAAGGTCAGAACATAAGCCTTCTTATTTCCTTTTGATGGACCTGTTAAACATTTTTAAAAATGGTTTAGTCTATTTACAATTTCTATGTATCCAAACTACCTGATGTAAGTTTTGTGAAAACAAAATCGATATAGTATATTATATAGTATAGTGGTGTAGCTGAGGATATTGGAGTGGAAATGCAAATAAATATTTTCAAAATACAAACCTTTGCATTGTAATGCTTCCAAAATAGTTGGATTCTTTTCGACAACAATTTTTTGCTACCTTTGCATGACAACGTTGAATTTATTTTTTAAATTTAAAATAGATTTAAAATTCTGCACAAACTGTAGCAAATACTTATTCTACTTAATATTCACATTACTACGCCTTCTCTTATCCTATCTCCTAAAATTTTAGAGCAATGTATAGCCTTACAAGTAAAAACGTGTTTACTATACTGTTTGCCGCAGCGGTAAGCTCACTATGTAGGATGTATTAAATTTACGTTAAAGGTACCTTAACAATTTAAGTAAGTCTACTATAGCTTTATAATATTTTAGTTGTAGTCATACACAATATCTTAAATATTATTTTTCAGAAAAAATTTTGGGAAAAGGAATTGATAATGGTTCTTAGGTACGACATTTACATGAAAATGTAATTTTTTATGGTAGTGAATTTACGCCCATCGTCGAATGTAAAATTTTAAAAAATGGATTTAAATTCAGGTATCTTTACAAAGTATGGCTGTGACTTACGTGTCTGGAATCTATTTCTCGGAATACAAAAAGATGACTCATACTATTTCATTTATATAATTTATAGTTTTGGCAACATTATGGGGTGAACCAGATAAA
>JAANSM010004726.1:0-10951 GCA_036850725.1 Orchesella villosa
TACGACGATGTCTCTGCGCTTCCGATTCCTAGATAGGAAAAGTGTGATAAAGCAACCAAGCAGACAATCAATTGTTAGTACTGTTCCAACTTCCAACAACAAAAAAATCTACACGAGATTGACCAGAGTTGGAGTTACTCCAATGCTATCAGCTACATTTTGCCATATAAGTACATAAATGCCATTGTTATTGAAGCCACTATCTATCTATATATATTTATCTATATTGTATTAACAAAACTACGGTCGTAACGCAGTTTGAGGATATAACTTGTTGTCTAGTTTGAAACGAACACAACCAGTGCGTTTAGGAAAGCGAAGTCAGTTAAACAGAATTAGCGGAGGAATGAACGCACATAAATATCACACAACTACATGATTTGCATACAAATGTACTTCACTACATTCTTTGTTATGGGGTGTGGGGTAAAATAAGAATAAAGGGAATAAACACCATTTTTTGTAATATGGTAATCAATTTAGATAGATTTATCAGCATTCAGGTCAAATGTTAACGCGATTATATGAATTTCATACAATTGTGTCGAGTACTTACCCCTGGAATCACATTCGCATCTTTTGTATCACCTTCTAGAGTATGTGCAAACATTTTCCTGTGAGCTCTCTTGAACTCTTCAATAAGCTGTTGATAATAGGAAAAATGAAATTTTAATTAGTTAGTGGCCTATTTGTGTGGGTACCCATTAAGGGCTGGTTACGCATTTACTTGTTCATGTTGTTGTCTTTTCTCATGGTCAATTGCGGTAGAAAATAAGCTCTTCTTCTGCTCAACCGTTCCAGGTTTTGGACGTTCATCTTCTTTTGGTTGTGGGTTGTTCTCTCGGCGCTGTATCAATAAAAATTTGTTGGGTTTGTTTAAAATAAATGTAACACACAAGAAATGACACATCCCAATCTCTATATGATAATAAACCGTCACAATTTTTATTAATAAAACTTTACCTCATTGCGTTTCAAAATCTCTTGATTTAATGCCCCTGCCAAACTACTGGCTGACTCAGTGGAACTGGAGCTGCTCGAAACTAGTGAGGGCGACTTTTGCAATGTCCTCCTTTTCTCCTCCTAAACAATTTATGTAGTTCATTTCGTTAGTAATGATATCAAAAACATTTGACCTCTAAAGTTAAATTACCGGCTAAGTCTTGTTTATATAAACATTAATTAACCTCAAATTTTCGCTTCTCTTCCTCCAGCCTCTGAGCTTCTTCCAACAATTTCCTTTGCTCTTCTTCAAGTTTTCTTCGCTCTTCAGCCAATCGCTCCTCCTCTGATCGAATTCTACACTTGTGGATCCTCTCCTCTTACTTCGATGACAATGGTTTCTTTCTCAGCTTTATTCCAAGCTTGCTCCACTTCATCCCATTCCATGTTTTTGTCAAGAGCAATATTACTCTTGTTTGGGGACCTTACATAACACAAAACAATTGTCATCAGTTCCACCAATTTCGCTTATAGAAACCGAAGAGCAGTAGCGCAAATTGCCCCATTTGAAACATTAAATTATGTTTAAAGTGCTTGTGCTTTAATTTGCAACTCATTTCATTAAAATCATACCCTTCATCATCCTTCTGGTGGATTTCTTCAGTAACCATCGATAATCTTTTACTTGTTTGATCGTTTTCATGAACAATAATATCCCCTGGTCCAGTCGTACTTATGGATGCAGATGACTCACTTGGTGCATTAGATCCACTGGATGCATGAATATCTCCGTTCAAACTGCTTGCGGAGCTGTTGTACCCACTCGATTCTCCAGGAAATAGATCAGATGCAGCGCCCTTGAGCACGATTAGATTTAGATGCTTGCTTGATTTCAAGTAGTACACAGCCTATAATTCAATAAAAATTATGGAGAAATGTAATCAGCCGTTACAACTTGTTGAGTTAGTCATAATACTCATTTTCAAGGTTACTAAACATCAATATTACACTCTAAGAACCGTTCTTCTATGCTACAACTCCATGCACATAACAGTATCGTACTGCTACTACCCCAACTTTTCGAGAATACAAACATCTCCTTCTTCTTCTTCACACAACTTATCATTTGTTGTTTTTCTTTTGCAAGAACTCTCTCAACTCCCAACGTAAGTGATAGTAATAACCATCAGTTTCTCATGTGCTTGGTTAATGAGAAGTGGATTAGCCAGGTTTGGCATGGTTATGGTTACACTAAACTCCTCAGACCATTACATCTGCTCCCTGCTAAAAAAGGAGCTGAATTTGCTACGCTACAAATGCAACCAATCCCCATCACACGCTCATCATCTAATCACTGGCGATTCACCGACAATGAAGAATGATTTAGTTTCTACTCACAGGCCCCGACTTCTTATAACTTCATCATCATCATCATCATGCTATTCAACTTCAACTTGCTTTTTGTATACCCACAACATAATTAAATTGAAGATGCCTATCATGTTCCTGCTAAAACACTTTATAAAACCTTGTCTTCTGACTTTTTTCGTTGGCCTATGCTCCTTTCACGTACCGTATAAACTGCGTATTAAACTCTTTCCTATCATAGCACAGTATATATACGTATATACGTATTTAGTAAGGCAAGAAGAATAAATACTGAAGCTTCCGAAATTTTCTTTTTGCTCAACTCATGATGAGTAACGGGATGCGTCGAAATGCGGAAATATGGTTGAGAAATCATTATAATATATGTTGAGAACGCGATATATTATGATATGAGAAAACGAAATCAAGAGTGTATGCCTTATATTGCTGTTGGGGATCATACAATTATTTATACCTTCACTTTAAAGGCTTTTTGTTGCGTTGCATGAGTATAACGGGTGAATTGGGTGAAACAAAAAATAGGTATAGTTTTATGCTTTAGCTTAAGGTCTCAAAACTAAAGGAATGCAATTGGAAATAAGTTCTGCTGTGAACATACAAATTGTGCGAAATTAAATAAATCAAGTGATTTCACGCTGGGCAACGACCCAGTTATAATTAAATTATGTATTATTTGTATTATCATTTAAAGCAACAAGCATAATATTATCTTACCTCAGCGAATGGAATGTGGAGGAAGGAATGACCGTTGCAAGCCAATACTTGATCTCCAGGACGTAATCCAGCTTCTCTGGCAACTCCGTTAGATTTTGTGGATTGTACAAAAATTCCTGGACGTTCTGGAGGACCTTTACAAATGCTAAAATAGAAAAAATGGCATTTGAAATGCGTTATTTAAGGCATGTATCTTTCAAAACAGGTTTGAATCTTTTTACTTTTTCAATTTTGTATATCTCAATGCATTTAGTAGCTCTTGTTCATCTCGTTGATATAGCTCATATTTGACGAATGTTAAAGAAAAGGAGACAAGGCATAAGGCACGCAATAAAACAAAGCAATTATGTTGAGCTGACAATGATTCTTTTCAACAGATAATGATTGATTCGTGGATAGTAATTTGTTATCACAAATGAATACCGTACGCTACAATTTTGTGACCATATATCTCTTTTTACATGTCTTTGCTATGCCATACATTTTGTGAGCACAGCACCCACAACTTTTACAACAAGAAAGACGACTCATTTTTGGCAACATTACGGAAACCAAACAGTGCAACTTTCCTCTCTAACCAATGCGTGATTGTTGTAGCCACGTACGCTCAAGCCACCACACCGTCGGAAAAGTTATAACAGCAAAATTACTAAATCTCAAAAAAACTTTTACACAAGTTATCTCTATCTCACTACAAGAAAACTGTGAACACACAAGACATACTGGGAGGTTTCCCCATTTGCACACGCAACAGGAAGCTGTGAACAGCTTCAAGAAAAACTAAAGCAAGGAATGATAACACAAACTAGATACATACATAATAATAATAGCGTTCTCCACTTAATTCCAATAAATCTTAGCAGCCGTGGTTACGTCTTATTGAGACTTTAGCTACGGTTTCCTTTCGTTTCATATAGTTTCAATGGTTTTGTTCATACAAAATACACGCTTGCGCCTATATGTCAGCTTTTGTTTTCGTGCAGGAATTCGTGAAAGTAAAAATACCAGACAACGGACATAAAATATATTAATCGTGCAGCATGGGGAAACAAGATTTTGATTGTTGGTGTAGTTTTTAGTTTCCTTCGTCTCTCGATTAACTTGATTGTGATCGCTATTGATTTGTTGAGATGATGGCCCGTACTTGAAAAGCTATATAACAAGCGGTTGCGTAGAACTAATGCGTTGAGCGAGAGTCACTTTCATCGTCGTTATTATATGAAATGATTAGTTTAAAGATTGAGATTTAAAAAGAGCTATGTGCTTGCTTACCAACAACCTAGACCAGATTGCCCTGTAGTGTCGATAAATATCTTGGCTTCATTTCCGTGAAACTCTGTTCGGGAATCGGGTTGGCTGGACGTATCTGACATTCTAGAATTGACTTGAGAATGACGATTATTCCCATCTTCATTTGATAGCTCTTCGGATGCTAACAATGGGGGACATGGCTGCTCCTCCACCAACTTCCATGTGAGAGGATCTCCCGTTTTCCTGATGAAATAAAAGTCGCACTTTACTTTAAGACTGAGAGTCACAATAAGCTAACCGATTTATTGGGATTGATTGCTTGCACTGACGATGGAGATGACGAGAATGATGATGAATTCATCATGATTTCACATTCAAATTTGGGATATATAGTAAATTTGCTAGGGTATCTAGCCACGACTTTGGGGTATATGATATGTTTAGCGAGTAAATAACTGCACTGCGGCCGTTGAAAGAAAAAACCCTGATCACGAACAAAACATTTTTGTAGATCAAGTTTTGAGGTGAGGAAATATTGATGCTAAATACATAAACAATGCAACGGTGAACGCTAACGATAAAAACTAGCAAAAAAACGTAGTTTGATGGCTGCGCTCTAGTAATTTATGCGAGTATCTATCAAAGAATGGCGCATGTTGTTCTACAAAGAGATTACAATCAGTTTAAACGGCTTCCTTAAAAGTGAAATGAATTTTGAAGGTCATCACCTAATTCTCAATGCCAAAATACAACAATATTGGTGGACCAATCGGTTTCTATATTAAGTCCATTTAAATACAATTCTTAAGCGGGTTATTCTTTAGAAAAAAATTGACTGTTACTTACTCTTTAACGGGGAGCATTCCAACACCTGAAAATTAGTTAAAAAACTTTAATTAGTATTCATAGATTAAGAAAAGTAAACTTAATAAAAAACAAATGCTTATTTGGATAAGGTAGAAAAATGAAAGGGAAAATAAAGCAGTGTATAAGTCATTGCATAGATCATACTATATGTACATCTTATCTACCTTAAATCTGTGCTATATTAAAATATTTTGTAGTACGTTCTGATATCCATCTAAACCCTTTATTGCGATCAAGCCAAAAAAAATCTTCAATATCTATGATAAACATGCAATTTCATATTGAGGTGCATGCAGATGCAGACCTTTTTGCAACTTCATATTGATTTTTAAAGTTTAAAGCGAATAAGANTTTAAAGCGAATAAGAGTAGGCGTAGGGATTCCTTTTTCATTTACATTCGTACATTTTGGGGGTAACAAGGTGTTACCCAAATAACAATAAGAAATTTTTAGTGTTCTTCACTCCCTCAAATCACCCTAGAACAAGTGATATTTGATGTCGAGTTTCAACAAATTACATTTTTTTGGTAGAAACTATTATGGATGAGTCATTGACAGCAATTTGAGAGAAGAAAGCTCATTTCAAAACAACGGTAAATATTCAGCCACAGTTCTCCCTGATAATACAATACTAAATATAATTTTAGCTCTTGAATATTGTCTAATGGGACACACAGCTATAATTCTTTTCCATCAATTTTATTGTGCCACCACTATTGTGAAAAGATGGAAAATAGCGGTTATTATGGGACGTAAAAGAATTCATGAAAATGAATGAGGCTCAACGAGAAATGAAACTTTTGCTAATTTTTTAAATATTTGATACACTGAAATGGATCTCCTTTCTTCAAACAAATTTAACACAGTTGGTTAAAGCGTTTTCGTGCTCAAATATTTGGACTTTTTAAAATAAAGTATATATCTTATATACACAACATCTCTTATATGTGAATATGAATCATCATATCAGCCTATTGTCCTCACACCGCGGTATGAATAAAAGAAAAGTTAGTACACGATAATGACGTCAAATTTAGGAGCCTTCGGTGTGTGCGTAAATGTACATGGATGGTAGCATCACACAGGTAATAATAATCCCTCTTGACACATGTGTGAGAACTTTAGTGGAGTGTGAGAGCGTCAAATTTCCTCCTTTTCCTTTTCTTCAGAGTTTCCTACGCAATTGTCAAATGATCATAAAGCCAAAGTCAGTGTCAAAGCTTCACTAATAGAAAAAATAGCTTTTATAGTTGATTGTGCTAGACGCTAGTTTAATAATAAGCTTATTAACTCACTTCATTTGGTAGGATTGACTGTTGAGTGTGTGTGTGCGCGCCCTCAAATGTACTCAAACTGGTACACTTACTTAGACAGAGCGTGAATGTAACTTGGTATCAAGTATATTTTTTTGTTAGGAATTGCATGTCCTATTTATACTACAAAAGTATTCATTACTCCTCCGTTAATGAGGATGGAGAACAATAGGCACCTGCTAAGCGTTCGAACTTATAGAAAGGTAATAAACCATTTGGCGTTGTCGAGCCCGCTTCCTGTTCACTAATAATCATTATCAACAAGGGGTTGACCGTTTATTAGGAGAATCAAAGGTTAAATGGAGTAGTATAGAGAAGTTTGGCATGTATGCGTTAACACTAAATCATATGATGGTATTCCACCTTAGTTATTAGTCCTTCCAGCTCATTCCGACTTTACAATGTTATTCTAAAAGCATTAACAATATGACAGATCAGTCACTTCATTAGCGCATAAAGTGGGCATTCATCAATTTTTCAATATAGCAGTTTCAGATGAATTAATAAACAGTTAGCTGTCCACAAGACAAGATTGAAGCACAAGTTTTGGAATAAGCACAATGAAAAATATGCTCGTAGGAACCGGTAAGGTGTTCTTGCGACTTTGTACGCGTATAACATAACTCACAGGAAAATTCTCTTGAGCTAAAGGCATCAGGCATATTTGATGATAGCATCATATATGTATTTACGCATACACAACTTAAAACGTGCGTTTGGTGAATTTTTTAAAAATACACATGAACAAGATGCATGTATTAAAACCAAATACGTAGTACATCAATCAAGTAACTAGCTTGAATAATTTTAGCAACTGAATTAGAAGGAAGTCCGTCGTTACTACGTATTCTCGCTCTTCTTGTATATTGTCATTGTAGAAAATAATGCGATAGATTTCTCAAATTGAGTTGTTACAACAGATAATAATAAGAATTTAATAAAGGAGCGGCACTGTTTGTAAACCCAGTGCGTGACAATAAATGTCATTGTGAAAACGACGTAAGAAAGATGAATCGAAGCCAATATGTCAAACTTTAGTCATTTTAACTGACATCGATTTTCAATTACTTATTACTAATCACTAAGATTAATGCTAATTGAATTGATGCAAATCATCATCATTCATACAAAAACGTTTGAGTTACAGTTGTTACAGTCATCATTTGGCTTACTCATTTGCAGTCACCGACAGACAAACAGAGTGGCAAATAATAAAGTATCAAAAGTACTCCTGTTTCTTTAGAGACTACTGCCTGCCGTGCGTGGATCCACAGGGAGTTCATTGAAAACTGTTACGGCTTCCTGAAGTAACAGTTGACTTTCATCGTAATGATTTCGTCGATGATGGCAAACGCATACTTATGACGCAAGAAACAATCTGCAAGGGGGGTTTTCCTCCATGCTACCTATCTAGTTTGAAGTTTTGAAAAAAAAGAAGTTTTATTTCATACTAATTGTAAGGCCAGAAAATAATGTTATTGTGATGAACATTACTCTCAGACAGATTGTACACTGCCACAATTCTGATTTAGTCAGATTTGTTGAAAATGGTTCGTAAAATATATAAAGCACAAAACAAGAACGCCTTTGTTTTCTGTTAAAGAATGCGTAACGTGATAAGTGTCGAAAAGAAGGAGATGATGATGAGCTTTAGTGATACCTTCACTAGAAAGGTGCCTATGTATATAATTCATCTTTACAGAAATTGCATTTTTGCAACATGTGTATATAACACGTATATATATATAGTATAGTTCTCAATGGGCAAAATACGTAAAGAATAATGCACAATACGACTAACTTTCGGATCATTCATTTCATTTGACTTTTGAAAGAAGCTACATGATACCAGAAAACTTTGTGCGATTCTTCTTCCCCACAGAACTCAGCCACACAACACAATGGATTGTGTGTAGTTTGTACTCTGAATACTTGCAAAAGACAAGTATCCATGTAAAATGATAGCGCATCACATCACAACAGCCAGAGCTCAGAAGATGAGGATGTGATGAGAAAACTTTGCTGATGAGATTAGTCTGTGTAAAAAGAATACAGACATACATTTTCTATCTGCATGTGAGCATATAGAATAATAGACACACAAATTGTTTGAGAGAAGGATGATATATGTGTATGCATAATGATCATTCCCAGATTTAAATTCAATGCAACGGTAATCAAGGAAGATTAAAAGGAAAGAAGAAAAAGAGAAGAGAGAATGAGAGAGGAAGAAAAATAAGTCCCACGATGATGATGATACAAACTTTTTTTTGAAGATGAGTGCAACCACTCATATCAAAAAGTTCCTACTTACATGTGTGATACAGTAATGCATAAATTCTGTTGCTGGTGCTTCACAAAAATAAGATTTTTGCCACTTGGCTTACTTCCGTCGCTTGCCACTATTATTACTACTTGTAAATCATATCCTATGCCATTCCATGATATGATATACAAACCAACCCAACCCTACAGCGTCATATGCATCCATTATGTTCATATAGTTTGCAAAATTTTAACTTCATTTCGTTTTTATTTTCACTGTAAAATTTTGACTTGTCTCTGCATATGATTATGTCCTCAGTGATCATTTTACTGGCTTTGTAAAAGTTTGCGTTGCATAAAGGAAGCTATAAGTAAGTGCGAACATTTTACAAAGACATAAAAGTTGATGAACTGGCCCTCTGTTGCAGAGAAAAGGATGGAATTAAAGCTTAGTAAAGTAAAGGAAAAGGATAGTATGCAAAAGAAAAAAAATTGCCATTGAAATTTTAAACACTAAAAGCGGATTCATAAATGCTCCATGTACCACCCAAATCTAGAACGATGAAACTGATACATATATAACTATATAGTTGATTCACCATTATATCAATATTCATAACCATTATTAATGCTTGTATGCACTTCATGCGCTAAAAAGCATATTATATAGAAGTGGTGACATATGGAACATGCATTGATTGCTGCTACCTTGCTACTCAAACACAATGCATGGATGTAAAGGGTGCATATATACATCCACCCACAGAGCATGTTAGCACTCAACATAACCATCATATATTATGCATGTACTTCGGTCGGCCGGGCAAGCCAATAATGAACATGCGACATTTTATGCGTTGAGAAAATTTCAAGAATCTTTAAGCTATTAAAATCTTGGACTTTGATCCAATTACGTTTCACTACGTGTCAATTAGCAGCATTACCTATCCGAAAGCATATTGAAAGGGTCCAATTTTCATTTTAAAATATTTTGTTATTTTTAAACATTTTAAACTCAATTAACTTTGCTTGTTTAATTGTTTAACAATGAAAATAACGAATTTTCTTTGGTGTGCAACTGCATTATTCGCGTTACCATCAAGTCCATTTTATCTAAATCAATTTCGGGAAGTAAGCATAAGGAGTTCCGAAGAGATTTTCAGTACTACAGTCAAACCTAAAAATTCAGGTGAGGGGCCATTTCGACAGCTTTCGATTTCTAGTACGACATTTCTCCCTTATCAAGAACATCGAGTGGCGGAAACTACGATTGATGGAGCACTGCCGAATATTTACGAGAAAAGCCTTCAAAAACGAGACACTTCCAGAGGTATGAAATAACTATTATACATTGTGGAATTGGTGTTTAGAAAGTATTTGTGTACCGAAATAACAAGATGATTTCATTAAAATAATGAAATTTTCTAAAGTAGCTCAACTAAGGAGATTAACCCCATACAGAGTCTTAATTGAGAGTGATGACGACGACAACTCGTCGTCAGAGGAAGATTTCGTACCTATTTATGGAAAACGCCGATTAAATAGGCAAAATGAAACCGTACATAAGTCAGAAGATGTTAATGATGCCATTAAGTCTATGGAATACACCTTGTATACAAAGTAATCTAACATAACCTTTCAAAAACGACATATTGCTTAAAATAAACTGACATTCTGGTAACAATCAATTATAGGGTTCACAAGGATGGCATTATACTCAACAAAACCGGAGTATTGAAACTCTGGCTTGAAACTCGACCTGTGAAAGTTTTCATTCATACGACCTACCCAAATTTCAGGCGCAGTACTAATCAAATGTTAGAAGGCCTCCAAAACATCATATCTGGTAATAGCCCTCAAAATTCACGGTATAATCATGAGTTTCAGTGAAATACAAATGGAAATTCTAGTGTTCCTCTTTTGATCTTTGTTTTTTTATATTCACAGATTATTTGGCCAAAAGTGAGGACATCAATCTGATTCTTTGTAACTGGACTAAGGCAGCGTCTGTCCTCCCATTTGATGATGAAAACAGTCCAAATTCAATAAATAACTTAGGCAAAGAACTTGCAAACTTTCTCATACGTTTACACGGAGCAGGTAGAATCAGGCGGTGGTCGGATGTTCACATTATTGGATTTGGATTAGGAGCTCACATGGCTGGAGTTACTGGTTGGTTTATTCAGAAGTACAATGGAGGTTTGAAAATG
>JAANSM010004727.1:0-10946 GCA_036850725.1 Orchesella villosa
ACGTGCTACAGAATCTTGTCTAGGTACCTCATTAGTCTGGAGGATGTTTATTACAACGTACGTAGAATGTAGGCAAGCCGTATACAGAACCTGACTGTGAATGGGTATCAAGGTCAGAATTTTGTAGCTTTGGGACCCGGTTGACCACAAAAACTTCATGAAAATTTTTTTCTGAGCGCTCTACATATACAAGGTCGATTTTTGGTTCGATAAGTGTGAAAAAACCTTGATTTATTCAAAATAATTTCGTATAATTTGCTACCATTAAAAAACGATACTCCTGGGGGCGACGAAGCATGTCATGTATTTATGTGTTTGTTAACTGAAATGTGTCAGCGATGAAATTTACATGTACGTGTAGAATGTCCTACGTTGATTTACGCTGCCATTTAACGCTAAGAATTTGCTACACATTTACACATTTGCAAGCACCTCCTCACTGATTTGCAGTTATCAATCGTTGTATTGAACTAAAATCGATTGCTACGAAGAGTTTCAATCAGCCTTATGACCTTTACCGCAAAGTTTGTTTCTGTAAAACAGGTTCATTAGAGCTATTATTATTCTAGGTGCGTTTTTAGGCGTATTACATATTAATTTCAAAGGATGACACAATCCAGAATTTTGTATAATAATAATGATGAAATCCTTGTAATGCGAAATTATTATTTAATGAATAAATTCACGCTATAATATATGTTTTTCAATATAATTTCTATTTAGAATTTTTTTACTGTTCAATTATATTTCCAACTTTCATATTAAAATTTAATTACAATTTTGAATTTCAAAATGTCAATAATTTCTTCTTAAACAACTCGTCAGTTACGGAAAACCTAAGTTTTTCTTTTCCTGAGAATTTTGTGTAGCGTTGAGAAACTTCTGGAAAATCTTGTTCCCAAGTAGCCTTAGAAGGAGCATCCAAAGTTGAAATCCACGCGTCTATCTCAGATACGTAAGCCTTCTTGGCGGCAGCATAGTTTTGTTTATCCTGTTGCACACATTGATCATCACCAATCCTACAGAGAGTATGAACGTATCCCTCGTACCTAGGTGGGAGCAGCATCAGCTTTGGAGCCTCGACTTCTTGGGGAGCAGCGCTAGCTTCGACGATGGCAGCAACGGCAATGAAGCCGAGGACGAGAATGATCTTGGAGTTCATGATGATTAATAAGAGCTGAAAATATAGAACTATTTTTGAGGTTGGAACGTCTATTGAGCTGGAGTTTTACTGATAAATTCCTAAGAATTTGAAGGGTTTTATATACCTACGTGGACGTGGATCTGAGTGCGGACGTGGATTTTATTTTTATTTTTCTAAACTAGAACACACGTCACAAATATTTCCTCTATATACTTGTGCGTGAACTTGTACTTTTATGCCAACGTTGAGGAACATTAAATACTGCTTTTTGACTTATATTGATAATTAAAAGCCTGAGAAATATTTTAATTGTGTACCTAAACATTTTATATATCCGTTGTGGAAATATTCCAGCTAAAATTCAATAGGAAAACAGGTTTTTACTGATGAAATTTTACGTTTAATTCAATTCGGTAGCACAATGGGACTAATATGTAAACTAGCTACAAAGTTTTGTCTTGGTACCTCATTAGTTTTGATGCTGTTGCTGATTACTACGTATAAAGTAGACAAGCGGCAGACAGAACCTGGCTGTGAATGAGTACCAAGGTCAGAGTTTTAGAGCTTTAGACGATAAGCTTGGTTTGCTCGAGACTCAAAGTTAAATCGTTTAAGAAATAATATTTTTATAGCCCGGATAAACCATGTTTACTTCACGGTGTTGCTTTTCATAAGTTTATTGTATATTATAAAGCCGTTTCCTTTGGCAATCAGATGAAAATAGGGATATATATCTCTTTGGGAAAATAATTACAAGGTAAATACTCAGAATGGAAGGTAGTAATTATCGTAATTCTTGAAAAGTTTGCTCCATTTTTCTACATTTTACACAGTATAGTAGACATTACAACGGGTATTTTGCACACTTTCCATCCTATTCTTACCTTAGTTTTTAAAACTTGTGAGGAAATGGACGTCCGCACTACCTGCGAGCTGTAGTATAAAACGCATTGTTTCAGTTTATTCAGTACCAAATCAACTTCTGTAAGCATCTGAACATGTTAAATTTTGACGACAATTGTAACGTAACCAAAATAATTCCTCAGTCTTTTTTAAAATTTATTGAATCCCTTTGAGTTTGGATGCGTATTCGGGCTGCGGGTATAAATAAACAAAACGTATTTGGATTTTGATATCTGCAGAAATGTTTGAAATAAGAAAAAGAGATATAGTTTTTTACAGTCCATGAAACTTGTGGTGTTTCCGTCGTATATATATAATATTTGACGAGATGAAGGAGTAGCTAGGCAATCGTCTTCGCATTTATCGTCACGCTCGATGAGTTTGCTTAAGCAAAAATATCATAATGATATCATGGGTATCCTTGCATATAGCTTTATACAATTCTTAGTTTTTACTAGCAATGTACAACATATGGAATTTAAATGCGTCATGAATGTGAATAGACTATGAAACAGGACTTTTTATGCAATACCAAACAAATATAAATGCCATCTGCAGCAACTTGGCGGAACAATATTTTTCAAATAATTCCACGTAAATAAAAATTCATTGCGTTCAACGTTTCAGATATTTGTGCGATTAATCCATGCCAATATTTATTTATTCAAAATATAAATTGACCCTCAACCAATTTTTTCTTTAAAAAAATTCAATTTCATTTGAATTCTTAGGCAGACGCCTTAAGTTTATCGTACCTCGTAGCAGTCCCTGGGAATTTGGTTCTCCACTCATTCTTTCCGTCTTGGTCTAGTCGGCTAATCCACTCGTTCAAATCAGCCAATTCCCTTGCGTCGTTTTCCTTGTCTTGGTTGTCGTGTCTCGCTTTGCACTCTTCCTCGCTGTCAGTCACCAAACAAAATGTGTCCGTTCTCACGAACAGGGGTGGTGGCTCCATTTCGTTTTTGACCTCAATAAAATGGAGAACAGGGGGCTTCTCTGTCTCTACGACGATTTCCTCCACTGGTTTGGCCACTGTGAGAGCAGCAATGGCGAAAACGCCAAGAAGAATGAGAGTCTTGGAATACATGATGATTTTAATCAGGATGCGGGAGAATTCCAGGGATTTTGTGTTGCTTTGGAAGATTCAGAATTGGGTTTGATGAAAATGGAAGAAAATCTTGCTATATATATACCCCATCAATATCTGGAAGGTGAGCATATAAACTCCTGTTTTCATGCAAGATATTACGAAACATTGTAAAATAGAGGAGAATTTTTATTCAAACTTTTACAAGAAATGTTAGACAAACGAGAATCAGCGTCATTGTATTCGTTTCAGTCTTTAAAAAATTGGTTAATGAGAGCAATAAAATGAATATTGAGGCTTGTAAAAGAAAATTTACATGGAATTCTTCTTTTTACTATCTTCCTGATCAGAATATTTCAGAAGCAAAACCTAATGCGTATTGTGGTTTTTCCTGTAGTTCTGTTCTGCTCAAAAGTGGTATTATATACCATTTTGTTCTTTACGACGAGGATTTTTATATCAGAAAAACAAGTTGGAGCGCGTGATATCAATGTAAAATACAAGTAGACAAGATGAAATGGGGTCATTGGTGTGAAACTGGAGCCAGGTTTTGCGGGCGAAAAAATGTGAGCGAACTTGAAATTAAGCCAACTGTTCTCATTCATTTTTCTGGGTCAGAATTTAATAAGAGTAGGCGTGTTACGCTATAAGACAGTACGAAAAATGAGGAAAAGTCATGCTACTTTTGTGTGTGTGAGCTATTTACCTTGCTCAACAAAAGTGGTTTGAAGCTCATTAGGGAATACTCGAGTTTATTACATAATTTCTTAGTTTACGACCAGGTGATTGAATTTAACGAGGCAGTAATTAAAAAGAAGAGTTTTGCGTATACGTAATAAAAAGGAGGGTGAAGCGCTCACGTGTAAAATACTTTTGATGATATAATGATGCGTCTGATTGTAAGCTAAAGGAGAATGTGACCATGAACTTGAACGTTGAATATAGTTAGGTACCTTATCAAAGTAAAGTTCAGCGTATAAACTTCGCTCAAGATTTTTTTCCGTGCGAGGATGAGGCAAGCATTTCTTTACGAGATTCGCTTGTTGAAACCAGGAACAAATTCATGATGGAAGTAAAATACTAGTACCTAACCTACATAATAGCATTTGGCTTTATACCACAGATAATTTGGGGTTGATCTAAAGCATCCAGTCATACCTGGTTGTATTATATCGTAAGACAAATACGCAAATACCGCTTACGAATTCAAGTTATGGACAATAAACATTTTGAAAAAACTTGTGTTGTGTAATGTGCTGGATATTACAGCAACAATATATATTTAGGTTTGCGTTTGATACGATTCTTTAACTACAAGCTTCACAAAACAAGTTGACGGTCCACCTGACAAGTTGATGCTATATGGAATTTTGCAAATGCGGAGGCTGTGTTATGTACAAAAAGAATATGACATTAGCTCCTGCATTTTTTCTTTTAATAAATCTATGCTGAGCATTTAATTCATTAAAAATTATTGTACAATTTTACCGTAGGCGTAGGAATTATATTGAGTAGTACGAGTGCTTAATTATATTCCATGTAGTGTGTAATTTGTGTAACTTGAGTGATAATGAAAAGGTTGCTGAAAGGAAACCACGGAAGCTTCAATTTGATTAAAAATTTCATGCCTCAACACGCATATAAAAACATTCATTTTATAATTTCATAAACAACTGATTATACGTGTTAAAAAACCAACCGATTCAGAGACAAATATTGCCAAAAAATACTTTTCTCCCAAGACTTGGTATTTTGGAAAAGTTATGGTAATTCTGTTGTTACAATTTTCGGGAATTGAAAATGATTTTCCAGTTGAAGTATTTTGCAAACTAAAACCGAGTATTTTGAACATCAGAAATGTTTGATGTGTTGGAAGTCATGAGCGTACTTTTGCTAGATTTCATTTTTAATTATAATTACTGAAAAACATTTTGTGAT
The DNA here is from genome assembly GCA_036850725.1 of Orchesella villosa. Lineage (NCBI taxonomy): Eukaryota > Metazoa > Arthropoda > Collembola > Entomobryomorpha > Orchesellidae > Orchesella > Orchesella villosa. The sequence goes on from JAANSM010004727.1 coordinate 5,073, forward strand.
GCGTATAGAAATCAAGCTTTGTTAAATATTTTTAAATTTCAAATTTAAGTGTCTTGACCAACATTTTTATATGCATGGTAAAATGCAAATATGATAAAAAGATACAAAAACATAGATTTTGAATTTAAAATCGCTGTTGGCTTTATCAATAAATCTTCTAGCTAGGTGAAAAATTTGATTATTACTTTTGGAATATTTTTTAAAATTATGAGTGCATATGAGAGTGAGTTTATAAGAGTTTATGGCAATAATATCCTATACCATTACTATCATATAAGCAAATACCCAATGCGTTGCAGGTTTCCTGGAAATACCATGGTTTCACGAATGAATGTATAAATGTGGAAAAAATTTAAAAATGTTTGCAAAAATGCCAATCGCTGAAAAAATCCCACAAAAATCTATATTCCTTGTTCAATATAGATTTGAATACCAAATCGTCACCATCGCAATTTAGCGGGAAGATTCAAAATAAATGATTATAAACTAATTTATCGTAGGTTAAATTCAACACATTATTTTGAATTGTATCATAAAATTTATTCGAGTATTTTTCAATATTTTGTTTAAAAAATTCGCCAATTTATAGTCAAATTACATTTCGAGTGATCAAATGGATTTAAAAGTAATAATTTTCTTGAAAATTATTAACCAGAAGCGTTAAGTTGGTCGTACCTTGACGCCGCCTCTGGATACTGGCTTCTCCATTCTTGCTTGCCACTTGAGGACATTCCACTAATCCACTCGTTCAAACCAGCCAATTCATTTTGATTGTTTTCCCTTTCCTGTTGATCTTCCCTAGCTTTGCAAGCCTCTTGGGCTTCATCCATGTAACAAAAGGTTGAAGTCCTAAGGAAGTTTGGTGGTGGGATCACGGTCTCCTTGAGTGTAACTGTTTGAATCTCTTTAGGTGCTTCTAGCTCCACTTCCGTCACGGAAACTTGTACTGGACTCCCTACTACGAGTGCGACGATGGCCAAAACGCCGAGAAGAACCAAAGGTTTGGAATACATTTTAAGTTTTTCAAATCAGGACAACTCTAGAAATTTCGTGGTGCTTTGGAAGACTCAGAAAATTGTTTGATAAAGATTGCAGAAAACCTCCAGTATTTATACTCAAATAACTCCTGGAGTTTTAGCTTTAGAACAGCAGAGAACCTCCATTATTTATACTCAAAAATACTTCTGGAATTTCAGCTTTAAAACTCATGTTGTTACGAAATTATATGAAGTGTTGTACAATTATAATAACAAATTAGCAGAATACTTAAATTTAGAAGTAAAATTCGACCCGGAAACCTTGTAGAAATTAGTATAAGCGTCCATGCCTATCGTTTAACTTACAAAACTTGTATTTACGCATCCAGCAATGGAGTACCTACCTGAAATTATTATTTTTAACGTCTTTACGATTTTGCGTATAAGCTTACATAAGAAAAATCTCCATGTACTTCATGATTTTTCTTATCGGCTTGGTTAAACAATGTATTACATAACATCATCATTATAATTATTTTCTCTACCACGAGGATTTTTATCACGAAAGAACTAGTTTTGACTTTCTGATAATATCAGCTGAAAATGAAAACATATATCCCAATAGGCAGTCAACGTAAGGAGGTCAGTGGTGTGAAACACTGGTGCGCCATGGTACCAGGTTCTTCTGGAGAAGAACTTGGTAGCAAACATAAATTAGTACAACTCTAATTTCACATTCATTTTTTAACGAAGAATTTATATAGTGTGCGCGTGGTATGGCAAAAGAAGTGCGAAAAATAAGGAAAACATGGATTTTATGTGTGTAAAGTGAGCTAAAGTTGTTTATTTATTAGAGAAGACTCGAGTTTATTACATAATATCCTGATACAAAACAAGATTATATTGAAATTAACGAGGCGGTAATTAAAAAGGATAGCTGTCTATGTGAGGAATAAAAGGTGAGTTGAAGCGCTGACGTGTGAAGTATTTGAGCAAGTGGAAAAATATTTAACGCACGTATGTATATAGTTTATAAAAATTCATACGTAGATGCTTACTGATGTTTCATAAAAATTATCCTTTTCATTACGATTTTTTCCAGACCTCAGGTGGCAACCTGTCCTCGCTCGCATAAATACACTAACGCAACGCGTTCTTTTTTTCACGAACGATTTATTTTTTTCAAACAAATGTTTGGTTGCCTACGTGTGCGTGTCTTTTACCTAAACCATGAACAAATTCATGATACAAATGAATGTACCTAACTACAATTCACAATGGGAAGATATCTAAACTAAAAACGTGTTTTATTTCGAGGTATATCTCGATTTAATTTGGGGAACTAGTTACTTCTTCGACGTGGCAAGTTGAAGTTCCAATATTTGTGGTAGTGAAATATGTGGCAGGTTCACGAGTAATAATGTAAATCATTTTTCAAGTAAAAATCAAACCAAACGTATTTTAGATAGAAAATATGTTTTAAAAATAATGTTCCAGAAAGGAAAAAGCGAAAGCAGTTTCTCCGTTGATATGAACATATCACCTTGTCACAGGTAATTACACGTAAATTAAATATTGTTATGATGGAATACTTTTAAAAATTGAATTATTTTAAATTCGATTTTTAGCATACGAATCTCGATGATTGAGTTTAAAAATACTATGATGGAAGGACTGGATGGGGATAAGAATGTCTTGAAAGAATATGTGAGAAAGAAGGGATCACAATCGCATAATTTAAGGCGTAAAACTCATTGGAGTCATCAGCAGTATGAAGAGAAGATATTGCACGTAAGAACTGCCAAATATTTTATCAACTTGACACAACTGAAGGTAGCGGATATAGATGAGTGCACACGATCTACAAAATTTCCTGTTGTTTGCCAGACGTAAACAAAATTTACCTTTATTATGATAAAAGTTTTTTTTGTCTTACATTCACTTAATTTTCAAATCTTTATGCAAAGTCTTAGCGTAGAATTAGTTTACGCTCGCGCTCGTGAGTAATCTTTAACGCGTAATTACCTTGACAAACCACGATAACTTAATGACAATTTTCTTGGCTCGTGTTGAAAATCTCATTTTTACTAATTTGCTAAGTAATCATGTAACTAGTTACTTTTTGCGCTTAGCTGCTCAAGCACAACGTTTCAATTCCATTGCAACATGTTTTCATTCCTTCTTTTTGTAGTGTTTTTGAGCACAGTTTCGTCACGGGATATTCCAGAAAATTCAAGTAAAATTATAATATTTATTGGATTTTCCCCAATGTCAATAAGTTTTGCAAACTGTAACCACCCATTCAATTGCAATTTCAATTATTTTTTATATTGTTTTGCCTCAGATATTTGTCTTTTGCCACAACGACTTCCTGGAGTAGAAATTGATTGTGAGGCGTTCATTCCCAGATATTTCTACAATCCAGAAACAAAAGCTTGTGAACGATTTATGTAAATCTTCAGTTAACTTCTTTATTTTAAATAACAGATTTTTATTTTTATATGAAAACATTTCTAATATATCAGATTTTCTTTATAGATACGGTGGTTGTGGAGGAGGTGAGAACAATTTTGTGACCGAGAAGGAATGCAATAGACGATGTACAAGCGTCCTTTCAGAAGACAAACATAAAAATAATGGATAAAATTAACCGCTGAAATCATCGTACGTAATTCAAAAAAATAATTTGTTTTAAGGATTGATAAACATTTGCGATTTTGTTGATAACTGTGTTAGCGATTTTGTTATAGAATTCATAGAGGAAATGTTTGTAAATGATTTCATAAAAGTTTCTGTGATTAATTTGAGTAATATTAGGAACATTGGTTAATATTTCAAAGAACGATTTTGTGGATATGATTACTTTCCTTTGTAAACGTTTCCTCGTGAGTACAGCTTTGACGGAATTACATTTTTTAGCCAAAGCAGTACGACTTCAATTTTGAAAATTTGATTGCAATATCGAAAATTTTGTTTACCATTTTAATTTTCGGGCCTAAAATTAATTTATCTATTTAGTTTAGAAATTTAACGAATTGTGTATTATAATTTTGACTAGTTTATATTTACGTTAAATTTCCTTGCGTTTAGTTTTTTCGTATCTTAAAACTAACAAATGTTCACGACAAGAAATGTTCATGTAAGAGTATTTATAAATATTGACCACGGCTTGTATTTTCGAATATTTCTTATTCGAAATGAATTTTTATCGTAATTTTGCAATAGAAACAAATATTTGATTTGTATTATTTTTGTTATAAATTTAATTTACCTAAACTAAACGGTACATCAGAAATTAAATTTTTAATTGAAAGTTTCATATTATTCTAAAACTTAATTTGTCACATTAGCCCCTACGCCATCAGATACCCAATTAAATCTCAATGCGCGAACATGCAAGCAGTAAGTTCAGTTATGTCACTATACTAAAAAAATATCTTGAAATGCAAATGCAAGCTGTGGGAAAGAAGACATTACAATCTCACGGTTTTAAGTGTAAATCTCATTAGAGTTTTCTGTAATTTGAAGATAATATAATTCATGTAAGCAATTACAACTTTTATATTAATTCAAAGTTTGAAACAACTAATGGTCTCAAATAAATTTTCTGTTGATGGGTTTTCCAACAATTTCATGTACCCAAGTTGAGTTTTGACTATAACAACTCCATTTTTCAGTCGTCATATCCAAGACTGAGCAGGTGATTAGTTTATGCACGTGAGAAATCTATAACGCCTAATGACCTCGCAAAAATATGGTAACTTAATGACAATTTTGTTAGCTCGTATTGTATTCATCAACCTCTACTAATTTTCCAGCATATCATCTTACCACAGTTCCTTTCTGCGTTTCATTACTCTTGCAAAATGTTTAAAATCCGTTCCAACACGGTTTTATGTCTTCTCTTTATAATCTTTTGGAACTCAATTTCAACCGAGGAAATCATAGAAGATGCAGGTAAAAAATAATTATTAACGAATTTCCATCTTTAAGTAATTTTTAATTGAAACCAACCAACCACTTGCAATATCAATTAATTTTTCCTTATTTTTCCACAGATGTTTGCCTTCTGCCACCTAAAATTACTGAAGAAAAGAATTGTGGGGCGTCCATTATCAGATATTTCTATAAACCAGAACTTGAAGCTTGTGAACAATTTACGTAATATCCAGCTAAATTCGTCAGTTTTAATAACAGATCTTTAATTTACCATTGAAGCAATGTTAAAATTTCACATTTTCCTTACAGATACAGCGGCTGTGGAGGAACCAAAAACAATTTTGAGACAGAGAAGGAATGCGATAGACGATGTACAAGTGCCTTTTTAGAAGTAAAAAGTAAATAATCGATCGAATTAACTCCTAAATTCAAACTATGTGATTGAAAAATTAATAAATAGTAAATTAAAATATGCGAATGTGATTATTTGTTGTTGTAAATGTATCCTCAGCCAGAGTTGACAGAATTACTTTTCTTTAATAGAAATTTTCTTTTCTCAATTTCAACTTGAAATTGAGTTCAAAAAGATTTTAAAGACAAGACATAAAAACGCGTGAGAACGGATTTTAAACATTTTGCTAGAGTAATGAAAGGGTCAAGGCGTTTCCCGCACAGGAATGTTCCCCCAAAATTATAAAGAAATCTAGATAAATTACATTGTATCTGCGAATCGGAGTTTCTGATTTTTTAAATAAAACTAGCAAGGTAAACATAATATGTATGAAGTGTAGAAGGGCGTGTAATCTACTTGATTCCATACTCGCATTCGTATTCCATGCGTTTCTTGTAGTTTCGTACAAGCAACAAGTAAGTTCTATCCATAAATTGACGAGAAGGATTATATATGTCAAAAAAAGTTAGATTACTTTTAAAAAATCACACCTTTTCTTAAGGACGC
>JAANSM010004728.1:0-10942 GCA_036850725.1 Orchesella villosa
CGGCCAATTCCTTTCTTTGGCGAGGGCGTAGGAGCATGCGTATTCAAAAAGCTGATTTCCGATCCCACCTTGTGGCCTTAAAATAACTCCGGGTGGGATTAGTGTTGTGTTAAAGTAGCTTCTTATTGAATGCTGGCTTTCATTATTATTGTTGGATAGCTGGAAGAGATTAAAATTTTCTGGAGGAGTATCAAACGTGTATTGATTTGGTGTTGTGTTATTATTATCCAATGAATTTGAAACTGAAACTAGGGCAAGGGTCATCCACGTTATGAAACAAATGCAACAAATAAGAAATCCATATGAAGCGATAGATGAGTATAATGGAAACGTCTTATTCTGTTTCATTTTTACCTCAAAACCTGAACACACATGCATTTGATCGTGAAATGATGAACTATCTAAAAAAATCATGAATATATTTCACCGTTATTTATGGTTCCCCGTTACGAAATGACTTCAGTTAGTTTTCAGAGCAGTTTAAATAGTCCATGTTAAGTATTATGTATGAATTATGCTGTATATGGCGTAATTAGCCGACTTTTCGTATCAGTGACAGACTGATTGAAAATAGTTTACCATGAATTCATAATTTGTAAGCATTATAATGAAGAGATGGATGCTGTTGACCTTTAAATTATATTCAGGCTCGTTGAGTGTTGGGTGTCTAGTTGCATGACCAGATAAGATATACATAAGTACAGCATGAATTCTGTTAGACAAATAATCCACAGAACACAACTTTCGTAGCATGCTATCGAAGCATTTTTTTTGCAGTTAACTTGTAGGTCGGAAGAAGAGGACGAAGAATCAAGGAAATGAAATGACATTGACTTCTGGAGTCAGTAATAGTAATAGATAATATCATCAATCATGCGTAAATAGCAGCGGTGATCAGTTACTGAACTACATCATTCTAATATATTTTTCATGTTTTTATTTGTGTTCGATTGAGTTGTAATAGATTGATTGCATCATGAAGGCTAGAAATCAGTCAAGTAAAATTGAATATAAAATTGTAGCTTTTTATGCGAACACATGTGCTGTTCTTGTTCTTCAGCAGTCATCTGCAATGCCGATATATAGTTGATGGTGAACGCTTATACAAGGGAAGGCGTTCGGAAATTGAAGACTTTTATTGTACAACGGCAAGGCGTAAAAAATGTAAATGCACACAGAATGCAATATATAGTGATAGTACAAAATACATGTACATTTTGTTTGAGAATGAGATGCGTAATAAAAACTTGTGTCGAGATTTATGCCACAGATCGATGGGTTGGGGTTGGGTTGGGTCAATGGATCAACTAAGTTGCACATCATCTCACATTATTGTGTCAGTATGCTGGTGCACCCACGCCTCTTCTGATGTCTGTCAGGCAATGTGAACTATGAACCTTTGTTTCCAGGCGATTGAAACCAAAGAACTTATAAAATCATACATCTCTGATTGAAACATTTTGTGACGCAACCACCCGAATCCTAATGGAATAGGTACATCAGCATGAACAAAACGGCCTCTTTGACTGTAATCTCTGTTCGCTTTTGATTCATTTCGATGAAAGCTGAAACGTATCTGCATATAGCTGAATGAAACAGTAATAAAATACAATGGGGAAGGAAATTGTAAAACATCGCTTTAAATTTTGGATTATTGCATTGTTCATCGCTTTTCTTGTATACATTGTTATGTTCCGCTTCCGCTTATATCCAAATGCTCGGCTAGACATAAGTTCAGGAAGGGGAATTGTCATTTCTGGGGTCAAAGTACCAATTATCGTTAATATTTCAGAGGGATATGTTTCTGGTTCAAGAAAACGTTCCAGAGTAGCTAGCAGTTCTCTTGATGTAGCTGCTGAATTCGATCCGTCATATATTGTTTCCAATCTTTCCACCAAATCCAGTACGCTATCAAACAGTTCCACTCTTGCTTCCCAAGCTTGGCTTACAGACAACATTAATGTTACTTTCCAAAGAATCTCAAATAGTAGAAGACAAACCTATTGTTATCCCACCTGGCTTCTCCAGCAAACTGAATGGCCGACAAAGAGAAGAGCCTATACCTATAGACATCAAGTACGTAGAGGACAACTTTGTTCAACTTAATCAAAAAGATTCTCAACTTATCCAGTACACACGGATACGGTATCTGACCCCACCTTCAAAACTCAATTACTCTTTGGAAAAAACCAATTATACTAACGAGTTCAACACCTGGGTAGCCTCCTTCTTTAGGAACAAGAAGGACGGAATATTTTTAGAAGCTGGAGTTAGTAGCAGAGATAATGAATCAAATAGCTTGTATCTTGAGAAGACATTGGGTTGGACTGGACTCCTTGTAGAGTGCAATCCATTTGTCGTCCCTTACCTTCGGAGCAAACATAGAAAAGTGTGGATTGCGGAAGTGTGCCTGTCACCGTCATCTCATCCAGAAATTGTGAATATTATGCTTATAGTCCCTTACCTTCGGAGCAAACATAGAAAAGTGTGGATTGCAGAAGTGTGCCTGTCACCGTCATCTCATCCAGAAATTGTGAATATTATGCTTATTTTTCATTGCAATTCTTTCTGCTTTCGTAATTATTGCAGTTGCATTACAAAAAGTATGAATCCTCAATCTAGCTAAACTTTTCGAGCCCAACCGACCTAAAAACTGTAATCCCTGTTCAAGCAGTTCCCTTATATACTATTTTGGGAGCGATGGAATGGAAGGAAGTTGACTACTTTAGTTTCGACATTGGAGGCAATGAAATGAGAGTTTTAAAGAACTTTCCATTCGATCTTATTAGATTTAAGGTGATCATGATTCAAGTTTATTTCTACATGGATGATGATCTGAAAGAGTTAAGCAATTTTTTGATTTCAAAAGATTTCACGTTTGTTAAAGACTTTATCATGGAGTTAAGCATTATCAAATTGTACATACATACTTCTGTTAAAGGTATGCTTTGAAATAATAACATAAGGGATTATTTGTAGTAATTTCTGAAACATATTTTTATTTCATTCCCAAAAATAAACAATAAAGTTGATTAATAAATATAAATCATAATCACTTCTGATAAAATTAATAATGTTGTTAATTAAAGTTCATACTTATATTAAGATATTTAATTAGCCAAATCTTTTTCGAACACTTGCCGATAAATTTCTTCAAGGTCCATATAGCCAGGTCCCGACAGGTTTCCAACATCGTGTCGACGGATAGGAATTTCCTTTACAGTCTCACTAGCTGACTGCTCTTGCTTCAATGAAGAAGTTTGAATTTCTGGCTGAATTTTTTGAATTGAAACTTCCGTAGCTGGGCGAATTGAAAGTTCCTTAGCCGGTTGACTTAGAGCTGAAGCTGGAGGAACTAGAACATCCGGAGCAGAAGATGAAGGAACTGGAACTTCTGAAGCTGCCGGAATTGCAGCATCGCTATTGGTTTGAGAGATGGAAACTTCCTCTGTAGCTGGAGAGATATCGACTTCGACACCGTCTGAAGTTACGACGATTGTGACTTCTCTAGTGCAGGGATGAATTACAATAATTCCCTGCTCATTGTCCAATGCAACATCGACCATATCTGATGAGATCAGAATTTCGTCTATATTACGTGTGTTTGGAACATCCATCATTGGAGACATCGCAACATCGATGTCATTTACAACCTGCATATCTGGTAGTGTTGTGTTACAACTGGGTGGGTGAGAAGGAATTCCCATTTTAGTATCATTAGCTGTCTGCTCTTGCTCCACCACAGAATTATGAATTTCTGGTTGAATTTTTTGAATTGAAACTTCCATTGTTGGACGAGCTGTAACTTCTTTTGCTAAAGGAGTTGAAACTTCTTTAGCCGGTTGTAATAAAACTGAAGTTGGCGTAACTACAATATCCGGATCTGAAGGGGGAGGAACTAGAACATCCGGAGCTGAAGCTGGACCATCCGGATCTAAAGCTGGAACAGCTAGAACATCCGGAGTTGAAGTTGGATCAGCTAAAACATCCGGAACTGGAGCAGCTAAATCATTCGAAGTTGACGCTGCAGGAGCTTGAACATCTGGAACTGAAGCTGGAGAAGCTAGAACCTCTGGAGCTGCAGGAATCGCGGTATTCACTGTGGTTTGAGAGTTAGAACCGTCCTCTGTAGCTGGAAGGATTTCAACACCGTCTGATATTAAAATGATTGTGTCTTCTCCGGTGCAGGGAGGAATTACATTTCCTACCGCATTGTCCAATGCAATATCGCTCATATCTGATGAGATGGGAATTTCGTCTATATTATTTGTGTTTGGAACTTCATCCATAATTGGAGACATCGCAACATCATGCTCGTTTACAACCTGCTTTTCTGGTAATGTTGTGTTACAACTGGGTGGGTGAGTAGGAATTTCCATTCTAGTATCATTAGCTGTCTGCTCGTGCTCCACTACAGAATTTTGAATTTCTGGTTGAATTTGAAGAACTGGAACTTCCATAGCTGGACGAATTGAGAGGTCCTTAGCTGAAGGAACTGAAACTTCCATAGCTGGACGAATTGAGAGTTCCTTAGCTGAAGGAACCGAAACTTCCATAGCTGGACGAATCGAAACTTCCTTATGGGGAGAAATTGAAACTTCCATAGCTGGACGAATCGAAACTTCCTTATGGGGAGAAATTGAAACTTCCATAGCTGGACGAATCGAAACTTCCTTATGGGGAGAAATTGAAACTTCCATAGCATGGACGAATCGAAACTTCCTTATGGGGAGAAATTGAAACTTCCATTGCTGGACGAATTGACACTTCGTTAGGAGGAGGAATTGAAACTTCCATTGCTGGACGAATTGACACTTCCTTAGGGGGAGGAATTGAAACGTCGAGAGGTGGACGAATTGAAACTTCCGTTGCCGGACGAACAATAACAGAAGTTGGGGGAACTAGAACATCCAGAGCTGAAGGAATTGGAGCGTCTAAAGCTGCCGGAATCGCAGTATTATCTGTTGTCGCTTGAGAGACAGCTGGAGGGATTTCGACACCGTCCGACGTTACAATGATTGTGCTTTCTGCGGTACATGGAGTTACATTTCTTGGCTCATTGTCCAATGCAACATTGCTCATATCTGATGAGCTGGGAATTTCGTCTGTATTATGTGTGTTTGGAACTTCATCCATAATTGGAATTGGAGACATCGCACAATCATGCTCGTTTACAACCTGCTTTTCTGGTAGTGTTGTGTTACAACTGGGTGGATGAGAAGGTATTTCCATTCCATTCTCATTAGCTGACTGGTCTTGCTCGATTGCAGAATTTTGCTTTGCTGGTTCTGAAGAATTTGCGCCTTCAGCATAATTAGCAGTAGCAGCTCCACTGTCAACAGTTCCTAGTGGCATATTAGACTCGTCAGTTTTGACTTGTAATTCGACACTGCTAACCTGAGTCAAGGAATCATCAAGTTTCTTCGGAGCATCCCAGTCATCTTCTTCCTCCTCCTCCACAACTTGCTTCTCTGGCTGTTTTGTATCGCTCTTAGGATGGCCATCGAGCCATCTCTTAATGTACTCCAAGTCTTTCTCAGTGGGATCAGTATCACGCTTGTCACTAAATGCGCCAGGCCATTGGTAGTTGCTACTTCTTTCTTGCTGGCCTCCTTTCATTGTACCGCTCCATTGATTGTTGGAACCCATACTCCGACGATTATCCCACTCACGTTTGCTATCATAATGATTATGTCTATCAAAACTACCGGGTCCATGTTGTGATGGATATTCCCTTCCCCTTTGAATCCACGTGTCACGATGATTTCCATAATTGTGTCTCCGATTATCTGACATGCCTCTATTATCCAATTGATCACGCTGATTTCCGTAATTTTGTGGTTGATTATCTGGAAATCGTCTGTGATGCATTGGTTCACGCTGGCTTTTGTAATTTTGTTGATGGTTGTCGCGCATGTCTGTCTTCTGCATTACACTATCACGATGATGTTGGTAATTTTGTCGACGGTCATTAAAAATGCGTGTATTATACATTGGATCGCGCTGATTCCCGTAATTGTGCCGCTGAAAATCCGGGTTGCGTCCATCATCACGTGAATCTCGCTGATTTCCATAATTCTGTCGCTGATAATCAGAATTGCGTCTATTATTCGGTTGGTCTCGCTGATTTCCGTAACCCGGTCGAGGATTATAAGGCATGCGTCTGTAATTCAATTGATTACCCTGATATTGACTTTGATTGTCTGATGCGTTCTTTCTATCAGAGCCAGACGAGGTTACGATATGTTGATCGTTCTGAATTTTGTAATTCGGGTTGGATTTGGAAACGCTGCAATGTTTGTGGATTATCATCTGACGCATCAGCTTTAGCTTTACTACATGCAACGGTAGCAGCAGAATCACGTTGATAATCATTTTGACTGTGGTTTCTAAATTCCTGTTGTTTATGAAAATGCTGAGGTTGTATTTGCTTGTCATCTGGTGAAACTTTACCAGATTCAATGGAAGCATTATCCCGTTTCTCATAACCTGGTCTATTACTTGCGAATCCACGATGATTTCCAGAGTTGTGCCTTGCCTGACTAACAAATACTCGACTTCCTCTACTGCTACTCATTTCCGAGTTGAACATAGTTCCGCTCTCACTCGAGCCATCAGCATTACCCGATCTTGAAAAGTTGCTACGTCGCTGATCATCATAATTTCGTCTATAATTACCTCGCATATATCTACTGTCACCCGAAAAATGCCGACGTTGTTCGGAATTAGGCGCAAACTCAACAGCACCAGGATGAGATGAACCATTGCCAATTGCTAGATTGCTGCAGTTTCTCACCATGATTATCTAACGACTTTCCGGATTGGGCATCACTCTGACGATGCATTACACGCCCTCTTGAAGGAAATACTTCTCTGGGGTTTCCAAAAAGTGGTCTCGGCTCTTGGTCTTTCTCTATTGCAGTTTTACCAGCTACGTTGGACAAATCAGTTGATACAGTTTTCTTCTTTGGTTTCTTCTTTTTGGGCTTTTTTGTAGTATTTTGACCATTTTTGGTATCATCAACTTTTCCATCTTCCTTGTCTCCAATCGATTCATCGTCCAGTAGTATTGGGAACATCAGGCGTCTTAACACAATCACCTTCGCCTTTTCCAGGTAAAACGCTCATTACTACAACATCCTTGGCCTCGGAACATGGCTTCCCCATTTCAGTGCCATTTTTACCAACTGCCGGAGGTTGGGTTAAAACGCCCTGAGCAGCCTTATTCCACCTCGCCGTCCGACGAATCGCAAAATTCGCTGGTAGTTTATTTGGCTTGTCCATTATTAAGTCCTTCCCTAAAAACATTTCAAANTATTAAGTCCTTCCCTAAAAACATTTCAAAATATAATTTCAGTTTCAAAAAATGAGTCACAATTACAATCAACTGACAAGACTTTCAAAAACATTATCTTGACATTGACATAACATGAATGGTGAATACTCACCTCACGCAACGCTCATATATTATCAAGTGGGTGGTGAAGACAAGAAAGGATGAAGGACGGTGACGTTAGCCGTGACAGCCGCTAACAGCTAGCTAAGCGTACCAATGAAAACAGTACACAGTCGTGACTCAACCTTCTTCCTTCAGTGTCAGTAAAGCCGTTCCCTGTTTAAAAAAAAATTTGACATGAAATACATATTAAATGTATAAAACGAATGCCAGTTTACCGAAACCGAAGTTCCAAGTAAGTATTCAGTATTACAATTAATTACAACAAAACACGGATGACTAAACACCACGATACGATGTTAGATATACACGCTATAATAATATAATATGAAACAGTTGACATTAAATTACACATCATCAATCATTGATCATAGCTGATAGCTAACTTCAGACACCCCCTCCTGTCCTAACTTACGCAACATAGTTGAAAGTTTGATTGCTAGTGCTTAGCAGTTGGCAGTTGGCAGTTTGAACAAAAATAGCTATAAACTGAATATTGAATATAATATAAACAATAAATGATAATATGATAAACGTAAATTAACAAGTGATTTCTGTAGCTTACCTTTGACCGTAACGAAAACACTAACCGTAACGTCCGTACACCGTAACGGCTATCAACTTTTCTTACACGTCCCGTAATCAGTAACAATTAACAGCTCAGAAGTTATCCTCTTCAAATCGACTTACAAAAATTGGAATTGACGACTATCACACTACCAACTACTGACTACCAACTACTGACAAACTGACTACTAACAACAATAACAAAAAGTAACTCACTAAAGACAAATGACAAAAAATGATGATCGATTAAAATCAAGATCCAAGATCAGCGAAACAGCGATTTCGTTATCGTCAAAATAACAACACAACCAACCGCACAGGCTCAAATCAAGAAGTCGCAAGTTCTAACACAAAAAGATTTTCTTCGGCGTCCGCGTACGCAGCACTCCTTTTTACTCTGTAGCTTTGAGATCAGACCTTGTTTTGTTTTACAAGGGAAAATATGAAGGATTTTGATATTGAGCAGGAATAGCATGTAAGTCGCGTGGTTCTGGATAAACTGGATTGAATGTGGTGGAATAAAGTGGAAGATGGAGGATGAAAGAGCGATAAACATCATAGATTTGCATTTTCTTCGGTTGGTTATGGGTAAGCGATGATTTATTCAAAATATGCTAATTAGGATGACAAAATATATGAGAAATATATGAGTGAGTACAAATTAGTGATCTTAATTTAGAGTGGTAGCCCATCTTTTTTATTCTTTGTCACAAGTTTAACATTATCTTGCCTGGAATTATCATACAAAGTTTTGTTCCAAAGGCAAATCATATCCCTCTCAAAGCTGCTACCTCTTGCTATCGAGTACCACAGCCCCAAACTTCCTCTTCATGGACAAATCATTTGCTTCGCACATTGGTCTAAAGTTTTTGAAATCTAATCCTCTCACTTGACCCCACAAATGTTTGACATTCAGTTTGAACTCTTTGTCTTCCTTTTTGAGCTGTTCCATTAATGCCCCAGTAGCGTAGACATCGTCTACCCAAAAGAAATCGACTTTGGGGATGACAGAATAAAGTTTCTTCATCATGTTTACAGTTATTCCGTAAGCCCAACCGCTGCAGTAATCGGGGTAGTAGTCGAGGGGCCACTCGGCTTCACTGGCGTACCACTTGCAGCCCACGCAACGTTGGGGTTTCGTTCCAACAAAGGTGTTACAGTATAAATCAGGTGGGGGTTTATTTTTTATATTTAGATCTTCACTTCTCCAGTCGATAAACCGCATTATGTCGATAAACATGTCGTCATCAATTTTTAAAATGAGTTTGGCATCCTGGCAAAAGTTGAGGATCCATTTGTAGCCCATCATGTGTTTATAAGTGAGGTTCTTGTAGGTATCCAAGAAATTTCCGGTGAATGAGGTCACCAAACTCAGCTTGCTCGAGGTTGAGGAGCCGCTCTTGTTCTTGGAATTGCTCTTCGTTTCTTGAAGGATCCTCACCACGATCGGCTATTCCTAAAAGGAAAATTAGCCTGATAGACCAGTTTTTGTAGGGTGAAATGGAGCCCCATGATTTTCGGATTGTGAGACGCTCTGAAAAATGAGATCTGGCTGTGTGAACCAAAACTGGAATGAGATTTGTGGTGTTGGAGGATTGTTCGGTTCTTTTGCAGATAGATTCATTGTTTCGAAGCCATTTGAAATCGTGAAGATTTACAAGGCCATCATCCTCCCATCCAAATCTTTTTGTAGGAGGTATATTTATGGGTACGGTTTCAGTAGTTGATGAGCTTGTCTGTTGGATTAGATTTGCGGTGGTAGACTTAGGGGCGATGTGCGAAACCAACGTTTTGGTAGTATTGAAGTGTGAATGGGTTCCTTTCGAACCTCCCCATTTTAGACTTTTATGGAAATGATGTTTTAGAATCCTAGGAAGACGATGGTGAGTAAAGTCAAACTTTTCTATCACAAATAACTCCAGCATGAAGCCCAGAATGACAGCCAGAATGAAGCAAGGAACCTAAACAGGTAAATGTAACAATTTAACAATTATTATTTTTTGCGTGCCAAGATAATCCCTTTAATAAAAACAAATGCTATATTATAACTGCATTCCTAGTGCCTTTTCCTAGTATGTATTTATAATTTTTGTTTAAACTTTCCACTCACGATAAATGCCACTTTCCCCACGATTCCTCCATTTCCTCCTCCATTCCATAGTTTACACTGGCTCATGTTGATTATAATACGAGTTCTTCTTGTTTAATCTCTTGAATGTCATTCTTTCACTGATAACTATACATGCATATATTGCCTTCAGTAATGCCCATTCTTTTTGAGCGACTCGTTGATGGTTGAAGTGAAGGAACCGTTTTCTTATTCAATGTCTTCTTCAATCGTACATCAAATATACTAAGTGTCGTAATGAAAACAGTCGCATATCCTAACTAATGCACATGCCACAGGCCAGGCTAAAAAATCAACTAGACGAAGTGAGACTGATTTTAAATGGCAATTATGTTCTACCTAAAGTGATTTAGATTCCATAGACATTTACTTGCGTAGCGTACATATGCAGTGTTTTATGAGTAAACGGTTATGTGACCGAAGTTAAAGTTAACATGACTTTAAGAAACGAAACGTAACTGTATTGTATATCATATTGACTTACTTTTTATTCACTTAAATATGTATGCAACTCATAAAACCTATTTACAGATCATAAATAATTCACATTTACACAGGAAACGATACCCACACGCGTGTATTTAACATAATGTAACGGGTAAGTTGTACTGATATTTTCATAATTAATAGTTTTTAGGAAAAGTCATCTCGACTTTCCTCACCGTCATCAAATATCTCTGCTCCTTGATCCTCATCTTCCGCATCCTCAATTAGGTTACCACTGTGTCGAATGCTGTCATTATCACCATCTTCAACGATTTCTTCCTCCATTTCATCATCATTAAATGGCA
>JAANSM010004729.1:0-10939 GCA_036850725.1 Orchesella villosa
ATATTATCTTTTTTGGCTGTTTTGGGACTGAGCAGCTATTGTACAATCAATAACCAAGTCATACTTTTTAAAGTATACGGAGAATGGCCAAGAATGTTGAAGGTGCCTCTTTGGGAGGCAAAGTTTTGACTAATAGCCGATTTTGGGGATCTTAAGGTACTCGAGAATAAATTTTTATTATTTATTACAGCGTGATTGACAAGCAACTTATACTATTTTATTCAAGTGGTCAATCACTTCGTCTAGCTGTCTCATTGATTTAGTTAGTTTGAGTCAATTGTGTGAACGCAGTTTTCAGCAAGTTGACAGAAAACATTCTGGAAAAGCAAATCTCGTTTGGTATTCAAAGTATGGCGAATAAGTTATTGGCATTTTTTGCTTATTTTATTTTATGATATTATAAGCAATTTTTACGACTTTATTAAGCATTTGGTTTATAAAGCCTAAGTAAATGGCGTCACAAGCTTACCTGTTCTAAATTGTAAAGTTTTGTTTGATCATAAGCAAGCTTTGAATTTTAGTAACAGAATAGGCTTCAAAGTAAAATGGCGATGGGAGTTTATTTTTTGAAATGACGAAGAAGTTATTATATTTGCAGAGTATACAATTTTTATGTAGTCAATGGTAATTAGGAAAGTACACACCAGAACACAATATTTCTATACAAATTCAATATCTTCTCATGCAATGTGAAATCCTTTTTTCCAAACCCTCTAATTATATTATAAAATATAAAATATTTAGGGTTTAAGTTTGAAGCTTTTTACTATATTTATGAGGTATACATCATGAAAGTTTTGTTCATTTTGACATAAATATGTTCCATCGGAGATTTCTGCGAATACGCTATCTTATTTATGTCCGTATATTACGTTTATACACAAAGTATTATATCTAAAAATATATTTAACATAATTATCAAATGAAGTGATGTAGGATATCAGTTACATATCAACATTTTTATTAAATGACACTTGGAATGACAGGATGCCTGTAGTTCTTTCTAGCATACAATAATTTATTACCATTGTTGTTATTTATACATATTTACAAGTTATATTACATTGGATACAGATTTAATTATTAGTTTCTACCATTTTCATCGAAACCTTCTTCACATACGTTTGACCATTATTGAAACTTTTCAACCAATATCTCAACTAAAATAGTAACAAGGCTTGCTAAAACCATCCCGAAATACAATACCCATGCCGCAAGAAACATTTCGATTGTAGAAGCTTTCACTTCATCATGTTGTCGGTTTCCAAACTGGGCAACAAGAGATTTAATCTGACTCACCGCTGTGTAGAAGTTAATCCATCGCTTCAGATCCTTTCGGATATTTAAATTCCCTTTCTTGAGAAGCAGAACCGTGTTAACCCTTTGAATCTCATCCCTAAATCTCTGCATTATACCCGACTGCTCAAACCTTCCCAATGCATCATCAATAAATGAACTAATAATACTATCAAAGCTAGTTAAAAAGCCCCACATTGTGACATTCAATTCACCCCTTGATTGCTCAAACCTCCATCTATTTCCGAAAACAGAAATAAGCATGTCATAATTATTTACTGGGTTGTAAATCAGTACAAAGTCGCCCCAGTTTTTTCCCGGTGTAAACTTGTAATAGCCAAGCGCAGTGCTGCCGTACTTGGCTGCTAATACTGTACACCGTATTTTTGAAGATTCCGCAAGGTCCGTTAAAAATTGTGGGGAGAAGGTTGCCGACTCCTCGTTAAGGTTGCATCTATACAACAACCGGTTTCTCCGCCGTAAAACGTTTAAAACATCTTCAACAGGGTCAATTCGATACGGTGGCTTCTTAATGCTGACATACTGCAGATCTCCAACACCATCATATAATATGTCCAAATTCGTATGACTTTCTATGGCCTCTGCCAAACTACCAGGAATATTGGGTAGGGGCTGCGCCGTTATATACGTGAATATTGTAGATGTGTAAACATTCCTTACTAAAATGCATGCAAGTAACCATAATACTACCAGAGTGGACCCTATCAAGCTAGCATTGTCAATTGTGGCTTCTTGCTCAAGTGCCATTCGAAGCAATGCAGACATGGCTCCCTTACACGTTTTCAGATGCTGCAGTAAAGTAGTCAACGATAAACTTATTACCACTAGGGTGATCCAACCTGATAATGGCACTGGTTTTAATAATGATATCATGTCAATATTAGTTCCTGTATCAAACCGATAAAAGTAGACGTAGCGATACCCAGTGTAACGGAACCCAAATTTTTGGAGGAAATATGGCTTGTTAAATTTTGCATTAAAGTTGGATATCGGCTGCGAGTTCATAAGGTAGCTAAAGAAACGTTGACATTTTATTTCACTGCAGTTAAGTCGGTTGAAAATAATTCTTCGAATACACATGTCAACCCTACTCTCGCTGAGTTGTTTTCGAGGATTAATGCTTCGCACAATGTCGCAGTGTAATTCTTGCTTCGATAGCGCGTCGTATTTAGCCCTGTCATGTATTTTTAGATACCATATTTTGTTGAACTTCTTCCATTTTACAATAATTTGATGAGGCTCAAGTTAAGCGCTGAATTTGAAAACTAGCGCCACCGAATCATGTGAGAAAGGTGATTTGACACCGTTTATTTGGTTAGAACGGTGTGCATTTATTGTTCCTCTTAGAGTAGCCGGAATAAACAGTTCATTTGAATCCAAAGCGAAAAATACCCATTGGATATTTGCAAGTAGATTTATTTCTGCCGCAACGCCATCTAGAATTTTATTCGTATGGTCGCAAAATGGAATGAAAATGAAGAGCGGAATGGGAGGTTTTGTGGAAAGAGGTTGCGTGTTTAAGCTACTAAATCCAAATTCCCTGGAAACTCTTATTACCCGACTGTAATCCTTAATTTCTAGCTGTGTTAATAGAATTGTCATACATTGTGTAGATAACCGGAGTTT
Organism: Orchesella villosa; assembly: GCA_036850725.1. Lineage (NCBI taxonomy): Eukaryota > Metazoa > Arthropoda > Collembola > Entomobryomorpha > Orchesellidae > Orchesella > Orchesella villosa. The sequence continues at coordinate 2,944 of JAANSM010004729.1, forward strand.
GAATATTTGATGAATGTGGGTGAACTTAAAAAAATCGAAATTGAAAACAGGGTACGCGTTCCTGAACTGGAAAGTATGAAAGAACACGCATGTGTCATACCCATGAATGCATCTCTTCAGTAATTTGGTGATAAAGTTTGATGGGTAGTTATTTTCCTCATGGTGAATGGCTTTTATCAATGGAAATATAGTACACTCGCTCAGAATTGGAATTGCCTCAGGAATAACTGGTTTAATAAAATTGGAATTGGGCTGGGTGGATTCCACAATTTGAATTGCAGTATGACACATAAATAAGAGGTAAAATAGAAGCTTTATTTTATTCACTATGTACATTTTTACTAAGTTTAATATTTTTGTACGCACTCAGAAACATAAAGAAACCGGAGTTTTCAAGTGGCTAAGTAAACATCAATCTTGTATTGAAGCAACCCCCTTTTGTGGAAGAGATGACAAGTTGGGAAATAATTTTGAACTTCTATTGAAATAACATACATTTTAATATTTTAACAGCAATTCCAAATAGTGATAGTTCAAATTTCAAGTGTTTAGGAATACAATCAGAAGCCATCCTGAAGGTTAGGTTTTTGGAATTGCATTAATAGTTTTACAAACAATCGACAGTGTTCAGGCACAAGTAAAACTGAAAAAAAACTGAAAAAGAAAAGCAAGTAAAGAATTTCAAGTTTATTTACTCCTACTATTGAAATGTAATTACAATCTCCTTTAATGTAAATGATTCTTGTAACTGCTTTAGAAAAGCAGAGATGCACAGGCGATAACCGAGGGTGCTTATGCGCATTTGAGACTGTTTTTAGCGCATTGAAATAGCCTACGGAATTGCGCATAAGCATTTGGTATATACGTGGAGTTTCATTGTGGTTCGGTATGTTCTGTTTTTTGAACCTGTGAAATCTTGTTTCATCAACTTGCACTGGTTGTGGAGCTTGGTTGATGGTAGATTTGGAAGGCAAAAAAGGATTAACGATCAGTAAGGATTTCTTAGTCAATGTCAATTATCAAGTGTGTCTTGTGTTAACCTCGGCTGAATAATCGTTTAACTTTATGATACTGGAGGTAAGTTTATGGGCATGTGAGGTGTCATTCGAAAGCTTAAACTATTTGAGAGCCGACGAGTGAAGTTTTGGCTCCGGCATATTTTCCATCTTCTGCTTAAATCATATAAAAGTATTTGTTACACATATCTCGATGAATTTATCATTTCTCATTTTGTCCCAATTTTGGGGGTAAGTTGGCACACTCTTGGGGCATATACGAATCCCGTTAGCGCGACTTGAGAACCCATTAGAGAATCAGGATTTAAACTAACCCAACCTATTATAACCTAAGTAAACTCAACTCAAATAATTACAACCACCTCAACCATCATTTACCTATCACTCATCCGTAATTTAATATTCCCTCAACCATCATCCAACAGCTGTAACCATTAAACACCTGTATTAGGAAAAAAGGTCCAGACAAAAGCGTCCAATTGCATAAACGTCCAAAGATATAACATACAAGGTCCAAAACTTCCAAACACAATAACACCCAAATGACAAAAAAGTCCATAAAACGTCCAATCTATGGAAAAACCAAACTAATATTATCCTTTCAGGTATCATAATATGTAAATCATGCAGAAATCATAAACAAAGAACACTAACGATGAATTATTCCAGTTTAATTCATACTGGATCTGTAAAACCAAATAGTTGACAGAGATTATAAGGTCTTTGTGTAAAACATAAATCATACAAAAATCATGCTCAAAGTCAAACTGTGAACAAAAAGCATTCGCAAACTATTAATAAAATGAAAAGCACCCTGAAGTGATGCTTAACAATGATCCATGCATAATTCCTTTAAATTATGATTCCATGTAAATTGTGCATACTATCCATAAATTGTAACTTATAACGAAATGGTTCAAAAAGTATGGTTTTTTTCTTTTAGCATACAAGCACTGCTTAGTCAGTGGATAACATTTTAGCGGAGCAGACACAGAAAAATAAATAAGAAATATAATCATTTAACATGGCCAGTGACTCAAGTGAAATAGTTCGTCAAAGTTTATCGAAATTGGAAACTTCCCTTAACAACAAGACCGTAATGGGTTCTAAAATTTGTAAATTTCTTAAAGAAGGAGTTATGAAGTCACACTTTAAAATTATGCCAATTTACAGCGTCCGACCTTGCTTTTGTATAAATTTAGTACTAGTTTATTCCCATATTTTGGTACGTATTTTAATAATCTTAATCACATACATACATATATGTATCATATTATTTATATTACAATATTTACATTACCTTATTTTTGTAATATTTATTGCCTTATTATAGAAATTTTTGACTTAAGAGCTGCTTTTACATTCCCTGGTCTCATCTTTACATCAGATTTAGTTAATTTATCAATTTTTACCAAAGCCTTTAGCACTACGTTCGTTTAACAAACTGCATTTAACCTCCGTTGAAATTTGTCCACCAATATCTCAACCAATATACTAGCAAGGCTTGCCAAAACCATCCCGAAATACAATACCCATGATACAAGAAACGTTTCGATTGTAGATGCTTTCACCTCATCATCGTTTCTATTTCCAAACTGGGCTACAAGAGATTTAAGTTGACTTACAGCTGTATAAAAATTGATCCATCGCTTCAAGTCCAATCGCATATCTTCATTCTCTTTTTTAAGAAGCAAAACCGTATTAATCCTTTGAATCTCATCCCTAAGTCTCTGTAGTATACCCGACTGCTCAAACATTCCCAATGCGTCATCAATAAATGAACTAATAATACTATCAAAGTTCCCTAAATAGCCCCACATTGTCATATTCAACTCCCCCCTTGAGGGTTCAAAGCGCCACCTGTTTCCGAGAACAGAAATAAGCATGTCATAACTATTTACTGGATTGTAAATCAGTACAAAGTCGCCCCAGTTTTTTCCCAGAGTAAACTGATGATAGCCAATCGCAGTCTTGCCGTACATGGCTGCTACTACTCTACAACGTATCTTCGAGGATTCTGTAAGCTCGGTCAAAAATCGAGCGTAGAAGGTTGCTGACTCGTCGTTAAGGTTACATCTATACAACATTCGATTCCTACGCCATAAAACGTTTAACTCGTCCTCAACAGGATCAATTTGGTACGGTGGCTTCTTAATGCTGATATACTGAAGATCTGCAAAGCCATCATATAATATGTCCAAATTCGTATAATTTTCTATGGCCTCTGCCAAACTACCTGGAATTTTGGGTAAAGGTTGTGCTGTTATGTAAGTGAATATTGTAGATGTGTAAACATTTCTTACTAAAATACATGCAAACAACCATAATACCACAAGGCTGTAACCTATTAAGCTAGCATTCTCTATTGTGGCATCTTGCTCAAGTGCCATTCGCAGTAATGCAGACACGGCTCCCTTACACGTTTTCAAATGCTGCAGTAAAGTAGTCATTGCTAAAATTATTCCCACTAGCGTAAGCCAACCTAAAAATGGCACTGGTTTCAATAATGATATCATATCAATACTAGTGCCTCTCTCAAAACGATAAAAGTAGACGTAACGGTATCCCGTGTAACGGAACCCAAATTTTTGAGCAAAATATGGCAAATAAAACTTTTCAATAAGGTTGGATAATGGTTGTGAATTCATAAGGTAGCTAAAGAAACGTTGACATTTTACTTCACTGCAGTTATGTCGATTGAAAATAATTCTTCGAATACACATGTCAACACTACTTTCACCAAGTTGTTGTCGAGGATTAATGCTTCGAACAATGTCGCAGTGTAGTTGTTGCTTCGACAGCGCACCATATTTGGTCCCGTCGTCCGGAATTTCTGGATACCAAAATTGGTTAAATTTCCTCCATTTCTTGATGACTTCATGAGGCTCAAGTTGGGCACTGAATTTGAAAATGGGCGCAATTGAAGCATGTGAGAGAGGTGATTTTATACTTTGTATTTTGTTAGAACCATGTGTTTTTACTTTTCCTTTTAGAGTAGCCGGAAGATACATTTCGTTTGATTCAAAATCGAAAAATACCCAATAGATATTTGCAAGTAGAAAAACTTTGGCCACAAAACTACCTCTAATATTAATCGGATGGTCGCCAAATGGAATTAAAATGAAGAGGGAAATTGGAGGTTTTGCCGTAAGGGGTTGTGTATCGAAGCGCCCAAATCCAAGTACATCGGAAACTCTTACCATTTGACTGTAATTCTCCATTTTTAGCGTCTTCAGTAGAATTGTCAAACATGGTGTAGCTAACCGAAATTTTAATATTTGATGAATGTGGGTGAACTTGAAAAAATCTAAATCGAAAACAGGGTACGCATTTCTGAACTGAAAAGTATGAAAGAACACGCAGGTGTCGTACCCATGAATGCATCTATTCAGTAATTTACTGATGAAGTTTGAAGGGTAGTTATTTTCCTCATCGTGAAGGGCTTTTTTCAATGGAAACATAGTACACTCGCTCAGAAGTGGAATTGACTCAGGAATTATTGGTTCCATAAAGTTGTAACTAGGCTTCGTGGTTTCCACAATTTGAATTGCGGTATGGAACAAAAATAAAAGGGAAAATAGAAGCTTAATTTTATTCAATATGTACAGACACATCATTGCCTTCTACAAAATTGGAGTTGCTCTTGCTTCAGTTTAAAAATATGTCGTTGGTAAGAATATATGGAACTGTAGATTTAAAGAAAGTTTTCAAGGGGCTAAGTAAACAGCAGTCTGGTAATAAAGCAACCGTCGGTTGTAGAGGAAATGAAAAGTTTGGAGATAATTTCGGTATGGTATTGAAATTATACATAGCTTAAGTACTTTAACAGCCTTTCCAAATAGTGGTAGTTCAAATCTAAAGTGTTATTTGGTTTAATGATGTGATAGCATCGAATTATTTTAAGTTCAGTCAGAGCGAAAGATGGCTGCCTTAGCAACATTAGGTAACATAACAAAAGAGATGGAGGATCGTTCACTACATAAATTGCTGCTCATTCGGGTTAGATAATGACTATATTTGATGTAATTTTTACGTACTTGGTGGTGGTTGCTGCAGACACTTGTCCTAATTTCCATCAGTTGTCAGCTGTCACTGAGTACTCAGCACAACATAACCACATAATGGTTTATAAACTATCTAACTTTAACGAATCAGATTCCATAATACGGATAACGAACGCGTGCATTCAGAAGTCTTGCTAACCTTGCACACACATAAGGACTATAATTATGGGGTAGGTGTTTTGTATATCGTTGCATATCAACATATCCATTTAAAAATTTGGATTCTAAAGTCATAATGCTTTAAATTTACTTGGTTTTCATGTTAAAACCAGAAACTGCCAAATGTTGTCATTATTTGCGTCCATAATTTCACATTATAACAGTAAATTGACAAAATGTCATCAATTAATGTCAACAGTAGCGTCATATATGACCATTCCGAATAACACTGTTTACCGATTTCGTTGTTGACATGATGATTTCATTGTGTAAGCAATGAAACGATAGTTTTGATCTCCACTATTAATTGAAATGAGGTATGAATTTGGATTCAATCACCTGAAATTTTTAGGTACTTCAAACTTTCCATTTCATTGGACTTGGAAGCGGATTTATTATCATATGTATTGCTAGTATGACGCACATCACTCGTGATGTATTAATTTGTACTGCCATAAATTTTATTATACATTTAACAAATATATTATTGTACGAATAAACGTGCATATGATGTATAAATGATTAAAATATTTTCAGCTCTATAATAATATTCTATTTGGTTTCAACAAACAAACAAATCAAAAACTATTTAGTATTAAATATTTCGTTTACAAAACATCATCTTACCCAATAATTATTCAGACTATTTCAGCGAGGATATCGGAGGTTTGTAGAACTTTGAAGTTATAGTTAAACTGGGAATAGACTTTAGTTTCTTCATCTAATCACTTATACTGACTTCTTTATTCAAGTTTTTGAAGTTGACTACCAAATAATATCAGGGCTCAAACCCAATTTCATGTTATCCATGCCACATCATACATCCTATGGACATACTAATGCACATCCACAGAAAGGGATGTTATGAATGTTTCAAATCGGTATGTATTAAAGTCATCCAATGAGCCAAAAATATATATAATGTATCGCTGACAAATCCTCAGCCGTAACATGACATCCTTACGACGCCTTATGAATGAGAAGATATACAAGACTGTTTGTTTTGTTTTGATAAAGCACTGTAGTTGGTTAAAGATGGGTAGCAGAAAACGGATTTACAGCCTTGCCAAGAATTTAGTTATTATATCGTATTTCATTACTTTTAAACTAACAAATTAAAAATTTAGCTAACAACGCATACTGCACAATAAAATACGTCTTTGAATCAAATGTAAAGGCCTATTGATAACAATAAAACCAAACTTTATTTAACAATACTAGCTCAACTTTTAACTAATATTTGGAATAGACGAGTTAATGGGTAATTATTGGGCTAAACCATGTGATTGAGCACAGATAATAATAGTGAACAACGTTACATTAAGAATATCTTCTTTAAAAAATCAATGATTCAATTCAATGATTGATATAAAGCTGATGATTTAATTTAAAATATAGACTATCATACCTCTACGTAAATGAAATAATTAATACATTCATATACAAGTGAGCTATACATATACCTAAACATCGGGAAAATTGACCCATTAATATTGCATCTGCCAATACATAACTTCAAATGAAATTATCCCAAAGCATACTATTAGCATTAAACCATATAGTATCCACGCAACCAAAACGGATTCCAATTGAACTGAATTCATGTCACTATTACGTTTTCTCCCAAACTCTGACATGAGTTTATTTGATTGGTGTAAAGCCGTATAAAAATTTACCTTCCGCTTAAGCTTATTTTTCAATCGTTTTGCCTCCGTCTTAAGCCTCAAAAGCGTTCTTAAACTGCTGTACTCATACCCTAGCCTTTGCAAAATACCAGACTGTTCTAGATCCCTTAAGTCGTCCTCAGCCAATGCGCTAAAAATAGTTTGGAAATGGCTTATATATCCTTCCATTGTGACATTGAAGTCATTTTGTAGTCCATCGAAGCGCCACCGGTTTCCAAAAATTGATATCATCGTGTTAAAATAAAATTCAGTGTTGTAAATTAATATGAAATTACTCCATGATCTTCCAGGTTCGTATGGTTCTAGGAAATAAGGGTTGCTTCCAGCGCGGTGTGCAAAGCATAACATTCCAGATGATTGGGAAAGCGGCTCCAAAAATTTGTTGTATTTGTAATTAAATCGAAGGTTGCATTTATAAAGTGGCTGTCCTCTCCTCCATAATAAATTAAGGTCATCGTCAACTGGTTCTGAGCTATTCATTGGCTTGGATTGGACGATTAATTCAAGGTACACTCTCCAATTATACACAATATCAAAATGTGTATAGTTTTCGAGGGCATCTTCCAAAGTTTTGGGTATATCTGGTGATAATTTCGCAGTTAAGATGGAGTATATCGTTGACGTATAAACATTGCGGATTAAAATACATGTGAAAAGCCATAGCCCAACTAAAGCACATCCAACAAACCTCATGCTATTCAATTTCGTGCTCTGCTCTAGTGCTATTTTAAACAATGCAAGTGGTGGGTTGTACACTTTAAAATATTTGAATAAAATGGCTAAGCAAACCGCTACTGAAAGTAGTAATAGCCACCACATCAATGGGACTGGTTTGAAAACTGACAAAATATTGGTCGCGGTTCCTTTTTCATGCTCAAAAAAATAAGCAAATCGATGACTAGTGAAATGATATCCAAATCTGTAAACGTAGTATGGACGCTGCACTTCAGCATGCGATATTGTACCGTAGAGGAGAAGAAAATTTAACAATGTCTTAATCTCAGGATCTGAACTATTGTGCCGATGATATATGATATTCCTAATGCAGGTTTGGACGTCGATGATATATTTA
>JAANSM010004730.1:0-10937 GCA_036850725.1 Orchesella villosa
TAATGAACCAAATAAAATTCTGATATCTGGGGAAAAGCGGATGCCTTGATAAAGAATTTGTAATTTGAAGCATCCTGTTGATTGATTTTCTTGGTAAAATATTGTGAAAAAGTGAGAATAAGAAGTAAAGCATTTTTTTAATGAACCCAATCAAATTCTTGAAACTAGAGGAAAGTGGATGCCTAAATAGAAAATTTATGGTGTGAAGAATTTGGTTGATTAGATTGGCTCAAATTCAGTTTTTCACGCCATTATTGTTTACTCATTAATATGCGTCAAGTTCGCCTCATAAGATTCTCTACTCAGTATCTTAACCATTATCACCTATTATCACTTACCACTGCAACATTCATTTTAAAGGGTAGACTTTACTGCGTAAATTCAAGTTCCTGTTGGCAATAAACCCATTTTCTTTTACTACATGTTTCTATTTATTATTTCAACCGACAACCGATCAAACCTTCATTTCATTTGGTTATACTTTCAAGGTGTTTATAATAACTGAAAAATTCTTAACGTAAACTGATTGCTAATAATAATATTAGCCATTTGTATTTTCATAACTTAGTTTCCCATCTTTTCTGCTGAAAATCAGTATTTAGCATTCTTTCTTTTGTAATTTAGGGGTTCTTCTTGAATACTGCCACATTCAAAAAACTCGTAGTCTTTTTTGTTGTGGTTGCTGCTACTTTAATTTCTTAGTATGGTTTTGTATGGCATTTTCCATTTAATAAATTTTTCCGATGAGGAAGACTTACAGATTAGAAACCCACAATAAAAGCCTTGACGAATGAGTAATACACCTCTTGTTGAGGTTTTTAAGCACCAAAACCATTCATAGCGTTTCTTCAACTTGGTTCTCAGCCTCAGCCCCAAGTCAGTATCATGAATGCGTATATGATCTCATGAAGTTGAAGCTCATCATAAAATCCGTATTTGTGTACAAGTGATAAGCACCAATGATAAGAACAGTTTACAACTCACATGGTCACAATTCGTATTGTTAGAGCTTTAATTGATTCAAATAAATATAATTTTCTTGTAAATTCATCGAAAAAACTTGTAATCGAATTGATAGTTCCCTTCATTTACAAATATCAGGAAATAATGCTAGTGTTTGTAATAAATATTTAATAAATTGGAGTGAATTTTAAGTGCACAACTTAGAAATTTTAACCATTAATTTCTTCATAGCTAAGCTTCCCATCTTTGTCCTTATCCATCCTATGGAATTCCGACTCCCATTTTCCTACCTTCTCCGTATAGTTTCCGCATTTACCGCTGAGAATCATATTATGGATTTCCTTCTTGTCATAAAACCCATCTTGATTTTTGTCATGCTCATGTTCCTCCAGATGCCGGGCATTCAGGTCACGGGCCCACCGCCTTCCTCTGCAACCACCGTCACTGCAATTGCAACAAAATATGTTGCATGACCTAACTCCACAGCAAGGTGTTCCACTCGTCCCGTCCGCACAAGATCCAGAGGAATGCCTGCTGCTGTGCCAATATTCACTGGGACTACGTTCTCTACAGCATTGTGCAATAACATGATTATCCGAGGCTATCAAAAGAAAAACAGCACTAGCTAGAATTACTCCAATTGAGTTAGAAAATAAACCCATGTTTTCCTGATTCTTAAAATATTTCTTTAAGGGAACAAAATCTACTTCGAGGATATTGGTAAAGACTGTTTTGTTTCAAGTGTTTTATACGATTTTCAGCGGATGATGAAAGCCAAATTTTGACAAAAGGTGGTTACCGGATGGTGGTAACCGGTAAGCGACGCGAAGGAGGAGGAAAACGGAAGCATGATTTATGAACAGAATGGCACGTATTGCTTGTAAGCAGTGGCTCTTCCCCAGTTCAATAACCTTACTATTTATTTCAATTGATAATCTATTGTAAATTTCATCCGGTTAAAGAGATAATATGACAAATTCTTGAAAAAATATGGGAATGCGTGTGCTTCCCAAACATAATTTTTTATCCTCAGCACAGATTTATAACAATATTATAAGTACTTAAGAGCATTTTTAGTGAAAAATGAATATTGAATTTCTGATGGAATTTGCAAAATATGTTTGTAAATGAGCAAATCCATGGGTGTAAGGGGAACGTCTTAATATTTATTGATGTACCGCAATGCTACAAATGCACATTTTTGGACATAAATTTTTATGAAGAAAACAAAGGCATATGACTAAGTGTGATAAATTATTGTAAACACCAGGAAAATTTACATTTGAATAATACCAATTGTCAGATTAGTCAGTTTTATTTCATTTCTAATCAAACACCCAATTTATACATTTTTATCATAAATTGAATAAATTTTGTTTTTATTATGTACGTAAATTAAATACAAATTAGAGACTAATTTCAACCATTAATTTCTTCATAACTCAGTTTTCCATCGTTGTCTTTATCCATCCGTTGAAATTCCGTCTCAAACTTTCCCACCTTCTCAGAGTAGTTTCCACAAGAACCGCTTAGCAGAAGATTATGTATTTCATGCTTTTCATAGAATCCATCCTTGTTTTTGTCATGCTCATGTTCCCCTTGTTGGACAGCGTTGACATCTCGAGCCCACCTCCTTCCACGACACCCTCCGTCACTGCAGTTACAACAAAAGAAGTTGCAAGCTCTTCTCCCACAGCAAGGACTTGGCCTGGTATCGTCCCCACACACACCCCTCCCCCATTTCACCCCCGTGCTTCTGCAGCATTGGCAAGAAACCCTGTTTTCTGAAATGAACAAAGAGACAAGTGCGCAGAGTATAATAAGCCCAAGAGGGCTAGAAAATTTACCCATTTTAAAGTCGCAAATTCTGCTTGAAGAAAAATAAAGTCAGAATTCCAGTTGAATAGACGAATGATGCAACCAAACCAGTTGCAAAGCCTTTTATATAAAATATGGTGAAAAAATGAGGATGGGAAAAGTAATTTTTAATGAACTAAATAAAATTCTGATATCTGGAGGAAAGCGGATGCCTTAATAAAAGTTATATGAGGGGCAACAAAAATTTACCACAAAATCTTACCAGTAACCAATTACTTTTCTTTTATTACATGTTCATTTATATTTTGTGACAATTTTTTGTTAAATTAAGCCCATCCAATTCAATATTGGATTTTCAATAATGTTTATGATAATTTATTATCCTTTTAAATATATATTAATCGTTACTTATCATTTTTTAACCATTGATTTCTTCATAACTGAGTTTTCCATCTTTGTCCTTATCCATTCTATGAAATTCCGCCTCCCATATTCCGGCCTTCTCGGTCGAGTTTCCACAAGTGCCACTTAGAATTAGCGAATGAACCTCTTTCTTGTCATAAAACCCATCCTTATTTGTGTCATGCTCGTGTTCTTCTAGATGCCGGGCATTCAGGTCCCTAGCCCACCGTCTTCCTCGACAGCCACCGTCACTACAATTACAACAGAATATATTGCATGATCTGTGTCCACAACAGGGTGTTCCGTCTGTCCCATCTGCGCAACCGCCAGTGCGCCACCGACTACCAGAAACGAAATCAACGCGAGGTGACGTTCGGCAACATTGCCCGACAACTTGATTCTCTGTTAGAATTACTGTAAAAATGATACCGATTAGGAGAACTCCTAATGAAGTTAGAAAATACACCCATGTTTATCTTTCGAGAAGGAATATATTTACTTTAGTTGAAATTAATTTTACAACTGAATTTTTAGAGTGAACTTTTTGCATGGCTTTTTATACGATTTTAAGTTGATGATAAATGACAAATATACGACGAAAAGATTTAATTTAAATTGTGGTTACAGGATGCTGCTGGTGACCTGTATATAGGTGAACTCAAAGGAAAACGGATGCTTAAATTGTAAAAAAGCGTCGAAATAATTCGCCAAATAATTTAAAATTAGTTAAACCAGCAGTATTAACTTGTTTTTTATTGTTAATTTGTATTTTCATTAAGATTTGTGATTTTTATTCGAAGTTATTTTCATATTCAACAATACGCGCATGACAACTAAATAGAAGCATTAAATATTATAAAGGTAAATGTAGAATTTAAATGTTCTTATTTCTTATTCTGGTCACTCTGAAACTATGCCGACAATTTTAAAAAATGAACCCAGTTTTTTTCAATTTTATTCTCAAAGCTAAATACCACATCCGACGCACCCAAATCGAACTATGTGAACTTTCTCAATATATACCATATGTGTTGACGGATGGACAACCTTTGGACACGTGCGAATGATTTCTGCCATTTACATCGATTGTGGTTTCCTGTACCGAAAATATTTCAGTCGTGGCGACAGATTTTTCTTCTAAACAAATATCAACTGCCTTCAAATTTGTGTTCCGCATGTTTTTATGAATAATGATAATGATTACAGCCTTCATTGCATTGATATATGTAGACAAATTGTAGGTTTTATTAAGGTGTGAAATAAAATTAATTAAAGGGTTCCAAACAATTTAAAATATAAGCTTTTCAACATAATTTTACAAAGTTAGTCAAGATAATTTGTACTACACAATTATGTAAATTAATTTTAACCGTTGATTTCTTCATAACTAAGTTTTCCATCTTTGTTTTCATCCAATCGGTGAAATTCTATCTCCCATTTTCCCTTCTTTTCTGTATAGTTTCCACAACCTCCGCTGAGAAGTAGATTGTGAATCTCTTTCTTATCATAAAAACCATCCTTGTTTACATCATGTTCATGTTCCCCTGCATGCTGAGCGCCACTGACATCTCGAATCCATCTCCTTCCTCGACATCCACCGTCGCTGCAATTACAACAGAAAAAGTTACAGGCTCTCAGTCCACAACAAGGTGTTGGCTCCGTCCCATCTCCACAACGACCCCCTCCAAACTTATTAGCCCAACTAAACTCTGCTCTACAGCATTGGCCAGAGACCCAATTTTCTGAGGAGAGTACACATAATAAAATGCATACCAAAGTTACCCTATAAGAGACCAAAAATTTGCCCATTTTGAATTGAAAATGTATTCGTGCTTATTACAACTTCGACTAATACACTCGAATGATACAAATCAATCTAACTCCTCAAGTTTTATTGATTTTTTTTAGAAATGGGCAAGTTGAAAGGATTGCTTTATGTACAAAAATCGATTTATAGGAGGAAAACGGATGCAGAAAAAAGAGTCAGTTATGGTGTGAAGCATCCTGTTGATGAGAAAAGCTTGTAATAATTAAAAAGGTGTGACAAAAGTAATGTAAATAATTTTCGAAGGATTTGGAAAATTTTCCCATTTTTATAATTTATTTTGCAAATTGAAAAAAAATGTTTTTGCTTTATGAAATGTATCAGCATTAAATAATGATGTTTTGAGTAATGAGGAATGATCGCGTTGCCATTTTTATATGAATTTTATGAGATGGAATTAACCACCAAAAATTTATTTAGAACGTCGTAGTTCATTTTCATGAGAATTATTAAATTTACCGCTTCCTGTAAAAAATATCATGAATAAAAAAAATCCGATCTACACTAATTGTTTTGATGCATGCATTTTTATTAATTCAATTTTGTTATTTTACGTAACAAATTTATTAATTTTAAAACAAAATTTAAAAGTTAACCATTGATTTCTTCATAACTCAGCTTCCCATCTTTATCCTTATCCATTTTATCAAATTCAGCCGCAAGTTGTCCCACTTTCTCCGTATAGTTTCCACAAGCCCCGCTTAAAAGTCGGTTGTGAGCTTCCACAATATCATAAAAGCCGTCCTGGTTTGTGTCATGAAGATGCTCTTGAGAGACATCCCGAATCCACCTTTTTCCTCGACATCCTCCGTCGCAACTACAGCAAAAGAAGTTACATCTCCCATGTCCACAGCAGGGAGTTGGAGGCGTGTTATCTGGGCAAGTATGGGTTAACCCAAATCGGAAGAACACTCCGTTACAGCATTGCGCTGATGCTTGATTCTTCGATAAAATTATGGAGAGTAAAGTAACTCCAAGAAGAATACTTATTAAATTCTTTGTCATTTTTTTAATTGAAAAAAAAATCAGTTTTTTTATTTGAAAGTTAAATATATTTTTGTGAATGGTCGTGAAGAATTGAATGATTAAATAGAGAGATTTGTAACGATTTTATATCAACTTAAACCGGAGGTTGTGGTGGCGGTTGATTTATTTAAATCGATCCAGTTATTTCACAGGATGACAATGTGGCTGCCAAAGGGCAAAGACTTTGTGGCATCCGTTTATATTTGGGTAATATTTTTAAAGCATTTGTGGTATCAAGTTTTTGCACACGATTATTTTATTGTAAGTTAGGAGCAGTTTTAATGAGAATTCCGGTACACTTAAAGTTCAATACGGGTTCAGTAACTTTTATGGTTTCACGTTTCCTGCTCTACTTTTCACATATTTAGAGAAAAATAGAAATTGCGGACAGCTTTGGTAATTTAGTTTAAAATGAGAATGGAACCGGAATTCCACAATAACCTCAAGTAAACTCGTGTTCATTTTCACGTTTTATTAATAGATAAAAAAGTGGTTCAAAGTTCAAATAGAAAAGTATGAAAAATTAATTAAATACATATGCAAATTTTCTTAATAGAAGAGTTTAAAGAAAATAAAGCAGCATATAAAAATCGGTTTTCAAAAGAATATAAGAACGTATATAATCTATAAAAACATTGTTATCCATAGTAGTCCATGGAATAGCCATATGGTAAAGCTGGAGGAACTCCTGGATACTGAGTACGCAACGTCGATCTCTTAACATCAACTTCACTGATGAATCCAACGAAACGATAAATGAATTTGGGCTTGTCTAAAATTCCAAAATAATAATAAGTCAGTTTCAAATTGAAATTTTGTAAAAATTTTGAAATCAGGAAGAAAATTACCTTTGTCCTCCATCTCTTTCTTCTTCTTTTCTTCCTCCTTCTTTTTCTTTTCTTCCTCCTTCTTCTTCTCCTCTTCTTTCTTCTTTATCTCTTCCTCCTTCTTTTTCTTCTCCTCTTCCTTCTTCTTGTCTTGAGCACCTACCTCACTGAATATTGTCCACCATGCAATGAGCACAACAGTTAAAAGTAAAGTGGTACTTGATTTCATGATTGAATTTAAAATTTAATCCAGATTTTGGACGTACCTTTCAACTCAGCTTTTCAATGGAAACTAACCACAAGAAGGTATTCATCCCATCCTTTTATTCAAAAAAATTCCAACAATTCCCAAATCAGTCAAGGTCATAAGTCGACTGCAAACCCAGACGAGTCTTCGTCATCGTCTCAAAAATTCACCTGAAATGTAAGAGTAAATTCGTAAGTAAAACATGTAGCCAATTAGGATGATCGTAAAATGCATACATAACTTTTCGCAATTCCCACGTTATTACAAGTTCCTTGCAAAAATCCTGACAACAACTATCTTTTGGTACATCTTGAAGTTGAAAATTACGCGAGCAAAATATCACAAAAAGAGCAAATTTATACTAGCACAAAATATTTGAATGTTTCAATTTTTTATATCAACTTATTCTTTGTCAGACATTCAAACTTTATATAAAAATCTGAACTAAAAGCATGTATTATTTTACGATTTTGATCTTCAGACCGTAACGAAAGAGAGAAGCATATATATGTGCATCTACTCACTTGATTTACTTGCGTTTTTGTAGCTTGAAAATCTCATGCTATTTTTAATGAACACTGCAATGAAACACTTTTCATTCTTGTGCCAAGGCCAGGTCTTCTTCTACATGCAGGAATAAATTTCCTGGAATAAATAAATATTTATTAAAAATAAACAGAGAAAAACGCAAAAATGCAACACAATTTTTAGCAAATAGTATTCTTACCGTTAATATTCAACGCAGTTTCCATGTTCTCACTAAAATTTATCCCGTTTTCCCAATTTCTAGCAACATTTACCCTTCAAAATCTTTTAATTCTTCTTTTTGCATTGCAAAATGTACCTAAAACTTGACAATAATATTTTGCAAAGCAGATTGAAACTTGCCACCACAATCACAAAACTTTATCAACTGACGACTCCACACGACTTTACTCGACTGAATCGAGTGAATTCTTTAGGAAAGTTTTTTTGGAACAAGTCTGAAGGATATTGACAAAAAACATCATTGACTTTTTTTGTTGGAAGATTGCTAGTTGAGATTGCCCTTCCCAAAAGAATGAGGAAGGTTATGCAACACTACATTATTATTATACGTCTGTTGCGTACTACGATCTGATCTGATTATTTCCGATTCAAATCAAAATAGAAGAAAACAAACCTAAATTTAAAACGGATTTACCAAAGTAGCCAAACTTTCCAAATATTCAAATAATTTTCCATCTTAATTTTCTAAATGAAATAATTTTCAAAACCCAAAAAAAAATTTGAATCTCGTTTCCCCTAAAAAAAGTTAACCTAATTGAAATAATTCCCGTCCCCCTCGCTTCAAAACAAGAAAAGACGGACAGACAAACAGAAAGACATGCATAAATTGACTTTGCTCTTTTACCATATGCACATTACCAAGAATCTATAACCGCTTATAATGTTATTGAGCTCGGAAAGTGAGTTCGGAAATCCCCATGCATTTATTTTTCAATAATTCTACAAAACAAACGCGTATAAATATATACATATGTATTCCTACATGACGTGCCATTTACTCTACCCACATCCTACGCTACTCATTCACTCGCTCTCTCACTCCTCTGCATCTGCGTTCGGTTCGGAAGTACACCATCATCATCATGATCATCATCACTGGCATTGCATTCTTCCCCTGCTCTTTTCCTTCTCTCTCTCTCTCTCTCTCTCATTCCTTACATCACTTTGAAAGAGATAAAAATAGCTCATTTCATTTCTTTTCTTCCCCTTTTTCCCGTTCTCTCTCGTTTTTCCTTCTTTCCGAGCCGAAGACCGACTGAATAACATCATTTTTCCGAACAATTTCTTCATCATAATCATCACCATTTGAACCTTCGTCTCTCATCTCATCTACTCCGTTGCATGCGCTAATTTTCACTGAAAAAAAATATCAAGAATCAAGACTAGTCTCTCTCATCCTTCTTTTCAATTCTTTTTACATTCACATTCCATTTCTGCAGCCCATTTCACATTTCCCGAGTGTCGTCATCCTCCTCCTGCTGCCGTCCTATTAATGTGAGTAATTGAAACAAGTGCATTGATCCTCTCCCTATGAATATATCCCTTTTGGTAAGCTCCTCCGCCTGATAAAGAACCAAAATAATCAGAAAAAAATATTGGTGAATACGTGTTCCCATCATCATCATTATCATCATCAGTATCAGATTCGCAAGAAAAAATTGTCTGACTCAACTTTATTTTTCCTGGTTCAATATATTTCCAACAATAAATCAGCCTAAAAAATTGCAAAAGAAAATGAAAATATTTTGGGAACAAGAAACAACTCAAGTGAAACGAGGAGGAAAATGGAGGAGAATTGTTTTTTGGGGGAAAATTAATATTAATTTTAAGGTTTGGAAAGGCTGATAATTTAAGGGGGTATATCGTAGAAGGTAGTGCAATATTTTTTAAGGTGGTGAGTGCTGCTTTTTCAATAAAATTTGGAAGTTTGTGCAAAAAAATTAGTCAATTTTTTTTGAAAGGTTGTGCATTTTTAGTAAAAGGGAATAGTTGAAGGGGGATTTTTGGAGAGGTTTGGTTGTGCTAAATATCAGTGAAAACGGGGAATAGAATCATGGTGCTACGGGAGCATAACGACCCACTAAACCAGTCGAGGGGGATAATGGGGCCGCTGGAAAATGCGACGGGGGTTCAGAACAACAGGGGGAGACTTCGGCAGCGGTTTGATTTCATTAGGAAATTGGGTCAGGGGACTTATGGGAAAGTGCAGTTGGGTATTGATAAGGAGACTGGGCAGGAGGTAAATTACAAACTTGGAATTTAAATTTAAACAAATTTATTTTAAAAAGTTTTGAATTTAATAGCAAATTTTTAATTTATTTTTTTTATTTATTTTTTTAGGTGGCGATAAAAACAATCAAAAAGTCAAAAATTGAAACAGAAGCGGATTTGATTAGGATAAGAAGAGAAATTCAGATTATGAGTTCGGTTCGCCACCCGAATATTATTCATATTTATGAAGGTAAGTAAATTTTCATTCAAAATTAATATAAATATATAGATAATTAATGATTTGACACGTGGTATATTTCCAGTATTTGAAAATCGTGAGAAAATGGTGCTTGTGATGGAATACGCAGCAGGTGGAGAGCTATATGACTACCTAAATGAGAGAAAGATTTTAGAGGAGGATGAAGCTAGAAGAATATTTAGACAGATTGCTTCCGCAGTTTATTACTGTCATAAAGTAACACCGAAACAAAATATCCTAGAAATTATTTCATTTTTCAGTAAATATTTACTAAATAATCATTTTTTTTCTTTAAATCACAGCACAAAATTTGCCACAGGGACCTTAAACTCGAAAATATTTTATTGGATGAAAAATTTAACGCAAAGGTAAAATTACCTGAATACAAAACAAAAATAATTTGGCGCGAAAATAACACGAGATACCCCCTTAATTATTTTTTTAGATAGCTGATTTCGGCCTTAGCAACGTATTTAGCGACGCCACATTGCTCAAAACCTTCTGCGGGAGTCCTCTCTACGCCTCCCCAGAAATCGTTCGAGGCACCCCTTACAAAGGACCCGAAGTAGATTGTTGGTCCTTAGGCGTCCTCCTCTACACCCTCGTCTACGGGGCAATGCCTTTCGACGGCTCCAATTTCAAGCGCCTCGTAAAACAAATCTCAAACGGTGATTATTTCGAGCCCAAAAAGCCCGCTGAAGCCAGCCCCTTAATTAGAATTATGCTAACAGTTGACCCCAAAACGAGAGCGCATATTGGAAACGTCTGCGCCCACCCTTGGATAAATCAAGGGTTTGATAAAGACTGTCT
>JAANSM010004731.1:0-10936 GCA_036850725.1 Orchesella villosa
GAAGTAAAAGGGCTCTGTTATTTCTTCTCTTTTTCTATTCCTACTTTCCTTCATTATTTTCTTTCACTTTTTTTGTCCCTTATCCTTTCTCTCTCTCTCTCTTCTTATTTTCTACTTTCTTTCCTTCCTCTTTCCCTCTCTCTCTCTATCCTTCGTTCCTCTTTCTTTTTACGACGGCCCATTGTTTTCTTGCCAAGGAGTTAGGAGGCGGATTTTTAACGAGCATTTTCCGATGAGTCAAGTGAATCTAAGTAGTCACGGACCTGCCTGCAGTGCATACACCCCAGATAGAGTTAAAGCTAGCATGTCTAACAAATAATACTGTAGTTCACATAGACAACTAATAATGTGACTGCAATTTTATCATAGTTTTTTTTGTGGTTAACTCCTATTTTTCCACTGTTTTTAGGAGCTGACTATATACTACTTATAATATGCTGGGCTAGCATTAGATACCTCAAACCGCGAAAGTATAGTGGCGATATAATACATTAAGATCTTTTTATAAGCTTCAACATTGCTCTTGGTTTTGGACAGATACATAAATATTATGGAGCTTCCAAGTACACACACATTGAGATAGATAACGATATCACAAGAAACTGTACGGTCGGTAAACCAAATTGGTGTGTGTGTGTGTGTTAGAGTTGGAGATGTTGCCTTTTGTTGGCCTAAGAATTCCTACAATCATCATCATATATCTCAAGTGGGCATATCCCATTTAGAGTAACGTGTATTTGTTTTGGATTATTGATCTTAAGCGTTACCAACCATAAAAGCTAGATTTCGGTGTTTATTTCTAGAATTAGACCATTTAATAGTAGTAACTAACAAAGAGTCCTAATAAGTTTTGTAGAGAGGAGTGTAGCACTACGGAGTAATCTTAAATATGGGGCTTTCCTTCCTTATATGTCTATATATATATCCAAAGCTGTTCCCAAGTGAAGACCCTTTTGTTAAGGTTTAGTTCCGCCGTATGAACCTTTTTAAGAACCAACAAAGCCATTCTGGCAGGAATTACTTGATTTTTATCAGATGTGTGTACGTATATATGTGGAAGAAGCAAAAAAGGAAGGTGCTTCTGTACACTGACTGACCGAGTTTTTTTATTCGTAGTTCAGACTTCAGACTGACTACATTTTTTACTTCCTGGACTGGAATGTCCACTGCGTACCCTAACACACACACATATACACGCTGTGTGTACCACTAACTAGGTCCTTTTACTTCTTTCATAGAGAAGAAAGTAATGAGAAAGAGAATGTGGACCACATTCTTTGGGTGGTAGTTTACAGTTGGTTGCTGTTTTTTGTTATTCTCTCAGTTGGAGAAAAATCCCAAAAAGGCGGGGTTGGCTCAGCAATATATATGACTTGGGAGGAAGTTGGAGGGTCCCAAGCTTTGAAGTAAGTTGAGGAAAAACATTTTCTCACAGGTTCACTCGTGGAGAGCAAAAAGTATGTCTGTAGGGAATCATTGATACAGCATGGAAAAGTGAAAAGCTGTAGATAAATGAGCTTAGTCAACAAACTTTTTTTTGGGTGAAAATGTCCAGAGAAAAGTACTTTTTACGAATTGAATTAATGAAAACTGAAATTTATCAATATGAAGGTCAAAAGGTGATTCTTTTTTGGGAGGGCTTTCCGTCAAAACATGTTCTTCATTTTCCTGTAACTTCTTATAAAAACCGTTTCCGCATACGAACCTTCCAAATTTACTTTGCAGCATTATCCTTATTAAGTTTTAGAAGCAATTTCCATTCCACGAGGATAGATGATATAATATGTAACATATGTACTTTATAACACTTTGGCGGACGTGCAGTGATGATAAGTCGAACTCTTAATTAGGGACTTGGCTTTGGACAAACTTTTTTCCAAATCCTACTTTTCAAAGACAGAGCCAATTCCATAGTTTCCTCATGCTTCTCCCAAAGAGTTCACTGAGAGCATCCTGATCACACACTCTTCATCCTGTGAAATATTAAGCAGGTGACTTGTAATATTTTTTAATCTCGCTAAAGTAAACTGTACTACTTTAACTTTAACTCATCTAATTCAAGTACAGAAGGAGAAAGATGAAAGCACAAAAATTGTGCGTAGAAAAAAACGGGAGCACGAACGTGATGCGTCAACTAAGCAATCTTATTACACCGCTATGAATGCAAACAAACTTTGGAATGTATTGCACAAGATAGAAAAGAAGATTACACAAATTGAACGTTACGAGGGAAGTGGGAGAAAGAAATGTATATATGCATTTTTGTATCATTACATCCCATCTCACCGCCTGATATCTCTAGAACGCAGCTACATATATATATGTATATAAGTACATACATATGCACATAATGTATATGCGTCAAATTTTATCCACGCCATCACACATTGTTTATACAGTTCTTCCCGATTGTATACGCTAAGGATAGGGTGTCTGTGAGAGAGAAAGTGAACCCAAAAATAACAGCAACAGCGTTAAAAGGAAAGTAAATAAATAAGTTTCTTTGCGCCTCACTTGATTGAGGAAGCTAATAGTAGCAACACCAAACGAGCAAAACCTACTAAAACTAACACAACCATCGTGGACCATAGTAGTACACACTATACTACACGAGGAAAGAAAAGTAACATTGTAAATGTTATTTAAGGAAACAAATTCTTCAAGCGTTAAGACAAAAACGAAGGTTATACAAGAAAAGGGTAACAAGCTCAACACCAATATATATTAATTTATATAGATACAAAACGTATACAATACACGTCTCAGTCTCGTTACACTTTCCCTCTTTGTACATCCATGCCCACCATACACACACGACTGATTGTGAGAGAATCTACTCTAAAATAATGGCCATGGTCAAACAAGACATGACAAGAAAAAGGAGGCAAGCTCCTGTGTAGTTGCGTTCAATCATAAAACTATATAAAAGAGAATGCCATTGATGGATATCATATTATTATGTAAGAGAATCCTTATAAGACGCCGTTTCCGACCGATATGATGCATAGCACACGGATATGATGTGGAGCCGGAACGAACTTGTTAGATAAGAAACGTCAAAGTGAAAGTATATGGAATGGTGGTAGCATGGTGAAAGGGGTAAAATGAGGATCTTCTTGTCCACAGTCAGTAAAGCAGAGTAGTTAGATTAGCTATTGAGCCGCGAGCTCAAGCTCCAGCTAGAAAAGCTGGAGCTGGAGAAAAAATAAAATCTACTGGAGAGATGGATACGTAGTATACATACTTATGTAGGTACACGTTGCGTATGTGTATCCTCTTCTAGAGATGAAATGGGAGATTGCATGAGTTCATCTGTTCATCTAGATGAAATACGTTCAGCCTTAATGAAATTGTTTGTCTAGCTTTCGCTTCACTGATGTAACAACGTGTGTACTTTCTAACATGAAGCATCCCCGTCACCAATGATTTTTTTGAACCAACCATCAACCTAAATATATTGTATAATAGATAGATATAAAATCCATCCTATTTATTCCTTTGTGTGCCTATGTATATTATATTATAGGCAAAAACATCTTGCACACGACTTTATCCCAAAGTAGTCCAACTGCCCATTTAACAACATTTTATCATTAGAAAGCTGTAGCTAGATCTATTAACCAACAAATGATTATCTTCAAAATGTCATGTTATTCCCATAATTTTCCTTGCTAAAAACGTCTGAACACATGTTCATAATGTTTCAGCTGTTCAGTCATTGGTTATATACACAGTTTACTCATAACTTATTATTTTGTATTGTGGAATAAGTTTTTACTTCATTGAGTGAAGAATTAGCTCCGAAGAAAGTTCATTTAGATTCTGGGTCTCTCCATTAATGAAATTACGCCTACAAAAAGTCTTTATATTTATATTCCCATTCGCATGAAAAGGTCAGACAAAGAGCTAACGAACTTTCATTTGGTGAAGTGAAATCGCAATATTTTATTCTGCTGACTGTTGTGTTTCATAGCATAAATACATGTATTTATACATACATATGCATCTGCTGCATTCACACATTTCCCCGGAGAATGGCTGAGAGCAAGAGAGAGAGAGCAAATGTTGGAATCTGGTCTGCGTAACGGATATCGTAATGAAGAGCGAAATCTGATGCCAAGCGCAGCAGCATGAGGAAAACATATGAAGGGAAGGAGAAAGCAAGAGAGAAAAAAAGAAACGAAAATAATGAAAAGGGCAACAGAGGATGAAGACAGTAAACAGCAATGGTAGGAGGAAATGACAATGAATATTGAATCTTACGTATCGACAACAGCAAAACTGAAGAATAAGCCTTCAGGATAAAAAAAATGCATGGGCTTGTATGGAAAAATACATCCTTCCGCTCCACATAATGCTCACACAATGTAGCATCATAATGGATTGTACATAAAACGGGAATAATAAAAATATATCTAACAAAAAGTAGCTCCTATTATTTTCCCGTTCTATTTACTTCTCACCACTTCATGCTCTATATGAGAATCTATCTATAGACAAAATATATAAGCAAAAACACATGGATCTGTACATTCAACTGGGAATCTAAACTAAACTAAACAGTGTTCTTTCCCCGCTACACTGACAAAGATGAAAGAGCGCTGAGAGAGAGAGAGAGAGAGAGGAAGATGCAGTAGCAAATCTTTTACTCTTTTTCCTTGACTTTATATATATTCCCTTGTCGTAAAAAACCTTTTATGACACAGACACGGATGGATTCAGTTAAGATGCATGCATTACACTCGTTCATGCATATTGGACTGTTTTCTCGGACTGGTTCCATGAGTTACTCTCATCACCACTGGACGACTGCTGCTCACTTCCAGTTGTCGTTTAAAGATTCCTGAAACAGAGCCTAGTCTAGCCACTGACTGAGCTTAAATATGGATATTGGTTTTCCCAATTTTTTTCTTTCTTTCATCACATCCCAAGAAAAAAATACACATGGAAAGTGTACACTATAGTAATCTTTTGCTGGCTGGTTTTTTTGTTCAAAAACGCTAACGCGCTCGAACTCGTAAAAAGACAAGGGAACGACATATTGTTCAAGTTTTACGAACTTGCACTGCACTCCAAAGATTTTGCTTTCTTTGCTGCACATTCACATTCTCCTCATATGAAACAACTAAACAACACACACACAACACCACCCTAATAATCTGATACTATACTGTGACAAAAGCACAAAATGAAATTTTATGTAATCTCCCCATCACTTGAAGCAAACATTGTGGAGTTATGCAACCAAACCAGCATCCGTATCNTGATACTATACTGTGACAAAAGCACAAAATGAAATTTTATGTAATCTCCCCATCACTTGAAGCAAACATTGTGGAGTTATGCAACCAAACCAGCATCCGTATCCGCTTTGCTGTTATTGTCCCGCGTATTAAATTAGTCAAGGCTGTATAGTGCTGGATGGGAGCAAACAGGAAGATGAATAAAATATGCGCTTACAGAACCAAAAGTATATATACAAAAAAACATCCTTTCACAAAATCAACAATATTTCGTTACATTTCACTACGAAAATTACATGCGTCACTCAAAGCTATATAGCTGCAAGCTGCATTTCAAATAAAAAAAATTATGACTCTTTTTTTCTTCTTTGGGTAACATATAGCAGGATGCATTCATTTGACACTTGAGTCTGGAATAGACAGAAAAATGGAATGGTGTAAGCTAACATGCACTATACAAAGTGTGTTTTAGAGCTAAACGTGGTATTTTATTATTCAGTTAGAAGCATTATGTGTAACAATGCAAACTATGTACGTATTCTGCATTTATTCATGCATGTTTGCTTCTTTCAATGTCACTAGATGCATATTATTATTACTTCAAGAGCACTTATCATTTCTCCCCAAAAGCTTGTCTCGGTCTCGCTCAATACACCACTCATCTACATACGCATAGGCACACATAATGGGATGCTGATGATATGATATTGTCCTCTGGA
The DNA here is from genome assembly GCA_036850725.1 of Orchesella villosa. Classification (NCBI taxonomy): domain Eukaryota; kingdom Metazoa; phylum Arthropoda; class Collembola; order Entomobryomorpha; family Orchesellidae; genus Orchesella; species Orchesella villosa. The sequence continues at coordinate 5,963 of JAANSM010004731.1, forward strand.
TAAAAAACGATGAGAATAACACAAAATAAAACTGCACACCGACGAAACCACTATATAATTTTCCCCATTTCATTCCAGTCGCCTCACGTTTTGAGCATTTTCTAAAATTATACAATCCTTTCTCAGAATAGCGTACAACCGTGTACAAAGGGAAAATTGGGAAGAGTATTTGGATGACTACAAGAAACAAAGGGCATACATATGAAACACTTTTTTACAGATGCAACGCAAACATACAAAAAAGTGTTTGATATTTTGTCTTTGTCATACAAGCAGATTCCTTCAAGTAGAAATGCTACGTACAACGTGTCGCAAGGCACGGCACGACTTGAAGAGTTCTACAATAATAATATCCTCCTCATTCTCATCCCATCCCATCAGAACCAGAATAGGTTTACGCGTGTAAAAGAACGGGAAAGAGGAGTGAAAGCAAGCCACAAGAAAGGCAAACAAAATGCTTGCGTAATTCCCATATTTTCAAGCTTGGTTAAGATGCAAAGCCTGCAAAATAACATTACGCGGGAGCATTCATAGCTCATTTTTAGTGCTATTTTTTCTAGCTTCCTTCCGTACTTCCTTCCTCTCCCCGATCTGCGCAGTCTAGGAGAGAATGATAATGTTGCAAAAGTAAAAATATAATTCATTGTCTTGAATATGAAACTTTCTAGCATGATCATTTACTTTAGCAAGTGCGACGCTTTCACTTGATGGAATAAACTAAATAATATAACCAGAAGTGTTTCCTGACACGCTCCAACTATATATGCGTATACATTGTAGGCGGATGGCATGAATTGAATGCGTATTTTTATTGTATTGTCAATGCTGAGAATGGAAATCTTGTGGATAAAAAAAACGTTGTTGGTTCAGCTCTAACACCAAGGAAGCTACAATGACTGGTGTGTATTTAGCCTTCTTTCCCGTTGTATGAGATAAATCCTTTTGCTTGTTTGTCTTAAACCAGCACGTTTCATTCCGTCTTACATCAAATTTCAAGATCTTGTTAAGTTACACAGCTGTCATATTATTATGGAGTGTACGCATCCTTGAAACTACTATTTTCTTATTGCATTACCACCATAGTAGATATATCTACATGATTTTTAGTAAGCCACTTATTCTTGGAGGTTCGACCCCATTGCGACATCGTGGCTGCTTTGTTAGAGGATGTACTTACAGTCGTAGTGTTTTTGTACAAAATGTGTTTGTTGGAAAATGCATCTTATGGTGTTGTGTTGCCAAGCTTTGTTTCAATTTAATAAGAAAAGGCAAATAAATTTTCAGCAAAAAATGAAACTGTGTTCATTCTCTTTTCTTTCTCTGAGAGTTTTGCTATTACAAGAGTTGCAACTTTGTTGTACATACATTTTTACAAAGTGTTGTAAAAGCTCTGATGTACAAGAATACCAAAAGAAACTTTCCTCAGCTATACTTTATTATAAGCTATTTTACCACTACACTGCTGTGCCTCAATGAATATAAACGTTCCTTTCTCTCCTTTTTGGTGTCATCTCATTTCGTTCATTATATTTTAATAGAGTCATACTGGCTTCCCCTGCTTGAATCCAGCCACCGCCACACCATCCCATTTTAGAGTGTGTGAAGTAAGAGAAAAAACTGAGACTCTTCGTACATCATTTGCAGTAGTTTCGTAGACAAATCTCATCTTCCTTCCCTCTCTCTCTCTTCTCGTTTTGAACACTCTTTCTCTTGTCTTGTCTTTCACTCACCAAGCTCATAAGTATATATTTTCTTGATGACTGCAATGACTGCTCTTGCTCCTATACGCATTTCTACCATCATCACCACCACCAACACTATTGTTAGAGAACACTGTACCTACCACTCAAGTAATGATGATAGGTTGGACGACTTATACGAAGTGAAGGAGGAAATGGGTGGCAAGACAGTGATATTATGTTCTGTAGTTTTCTTGCTCACTCTTGACAGCTTTCAGCTGCGTATTTAGGAGTTATATATATGTGACTGTAAATATAAAGGTATGTTTACTGTATATATAGACGACAAGTAAAAAGTACTTCCTCTGATTTTGTGTAACTGAGTTAGTCTAAGCAGGTGGAACTCTTGCTCTACTCCACAGGCTCTTCTGCCTTTTGCTGCAATCACAGAGGCAGTTCAAGACAGGAGTGTAAAAGCAAGGGAAAAGCTAAACAGGGAATGAGCATGTAGTTTACATTTTAAAACGAGTATCAGCAACCTCAATTCAATGAGAATGTATAGGAGAGAGAAGAAACTTGTGCCCGGAAGCCTTCTGGTTTCCTTGTTCTCTCATCAGGATATGACAGAATGTCGAGTCTACCCGTCTTCCCAGGGTGAAAGGGAAAAGCATATCATACTACTACTATCTCAAGTACCTTTAGGACAAGTTGAAACAACGTAGAGAAAAGTGTGCAGTATTTTCAAAAGCTGCTAGCAAAAGTAAGCAACAGCAACATCCAACATCAGTTTCCTCCGAGAATTCAGAAAGTAAAACTCACAAGAACGAGGAATGTCAGGGAAAGGGAGAGAAAAAGCAAAAGCGTTCTTAAACTTGGAGGTTGGAGAACCCCAACTTCTCTTAAAAAGTATGTTATTTCTCTCGCGCTCTCTCTCTCTCTCTCTTTTCACTTCTTCTTCATTCTATTAGTGCAATGCTGAATGTAGCTTATTTTAGGTAGTTTACCCGTAAAATAAGAAAAGTTGAAAAAGGTGAATTGTTAATGTATTTTTTTCATAGCGTTTACGTACATTGTCCATTGTCCCTGATGATGACGATGATGACGTTGATGATGGCTTTGGAAAATATAGTGCTTAAGTTTTATAATTATATTTTATTTTATACAGGATACAAAGTGGAACCTATATTCCTTATTATGCATATATTACTTACATATATGAATGTACTCAATACTATACTTACATTTCATATTCCCAAAACATCTCTCACACTATATAGTTATTACGTGATTCTAATTAGATTTCGAGATTGCTTCGCACATCTTCTGCATTTCAGCTTGAAATTTTGAGCACACATAGTTGAGATTGGGAATGCTTTCAAAATTCAGAACCGAAAGAGCAATAGATGACAAAACTTTGATATAAAGTTGGTATATATAAGGCAAGATGGTGGTAGGTAGAAACAGCAGTGTCAGCCTCCATTTCCTACGCACTAGTAGGCAACAAGACTGAACTAACCATGTTTCGATGACTTTGGTTGAGCATCCATATCACAAGAAGGTTGATAATGCCACGGCCGACGAAATGTGTAGAGCTTGAGGTACTTGAAACAAGCAAGCAAAGCTACTGAATTGAATGTAGCATTAATATACGCGCGTATAAGTTAACGGAACCGGTACATCATTTGTGCATTACTGGAAGACAGCAAACGTATGCAAAAGTCAAGGTACATGATACCCACACAAGTGCACCACTAGCACACACACAAGCGACATGATGTATTTTGGTTCAGTCTGAAGAAGATCAATATCATCCTGCATGGCTATATACATATATTTTATTCGCCGTCTGCTTAAGTAGGCTGATAAAATCAGCAAAATTCATAGTGCCACACATAAACATAACAACAACAACTGAGTGTAGTGTAATGTTTAGGAGCGCTCCACATGTAGAAAGTTTGTGTAGAAAGTAGAATGTCTCGTGGGATTGAGACTACTAACCAGCCAACAAAATAAATTGACCTCGTTGACTGTCACTGGGTATGTTGAGGTCAGCTTCCTTTGTCCTATTATTTATTTTGCATCCAATGTCCCTTGTTATTCCTAGCGTCCATTTCCTGCTTGTGTGTGTGTGCAAGAACGAGCAATAACATTATTTGAGCATTGAACCCATTTGGGTATTGAACTACTTCTTTTTTATCTCATTCCTTCCCATTGTCTCCAACTAAGGAAAACAGTCTTATTTTCCGAACACCGACTCACACCATATTCCAAGTTTCTACTGAAAGATGAAAAATGTTTGCTGAAATAAGTCTATTTGACTTTATATTACATTAGATCATAATAATATAACATTTTTGTACACATCAATTCTGATATTGCTGATGTGATATTGACTAAATTTTTGTTAAAGATGTCAACTTCACAGGAACAGAAAATTACAGCAGTAATGAAATGAAAACAAGGAAAAGAAAGATTCAATCCTCAGCAGAATAGTAACTAGAGTTTAAATTGGTTTAAAATATATATGGAGATTTTCCAAGAACATAAGCGATTGAATAAGAGTAAAAGGATGATGCATGCACGTGTGCATGTAAAATCTGACAGTTTTCGAATCATTTATACTGGGTTTCAAATAGCTTGCTTAAAGCTATTGCTGCAAACATACTATCTAACAACTTACCCAACCAATGCTTCGATGGTTTGAAGCCGACAGAGTGGAAGAAAGTTGATTTTCTCAAGCTCACGTATTTCACCTTAGAACTAGCAGGTGGTGAATGCATTGTATACTGTCAAGAGAAAATATTTGCATTTCCTTCGTCTGAGGGGAAATGCACCCTAGTCCTAAATCTTACTTGAGCTGCAGTTATCAGCGACAGACTGTCATTATAAATGTCTTTCTATTAGAAAGAGGAATTGAACAGCAACAGCAGAAGCATTCTATATTCTATACCATACACCTAAGACATAAATTTTATAGATAGTACTATATTACTATATAACTAAAATAGGAATGAAAACTGGTGAAATTCAGTCGTTAACTTTAATAGTAATGTGTTTAGCTTCAATAAGTACTTCTACTTTAAAGGTTCATGTGATGTGAGACGATGATTCTAGTTCCAACATTAAAATAATCTATAAGGACACCTTCTTAGTTTTCTGAACAAATGCAGTAGCAGTACTGAAAGAAAACAGAAAACTTTCATTGTCTCATTTCATTTTCTATATACTCATTTATTGAGCTGTAAAAGCAAAGCAATTAACCATGTTTAAAGAAGAAAGCTGGAAAATGAAAGTA